>JADRCD010229856.1:0-16257 GCA_019843815.1 Montemys delectorum | reverse complement strand
CACACACACACACACACACACACACACACACACACACACCACCAGGCAGTCTCTTCCTGTCCTGAGGAAAGAAGGCACACATCACAAGCTGGCAAATAAAGACAGACATGAGCTGGCAGATCTATCTAACATGCAGGGGAGCCACAGGCCACATCCCCACATCCCCGTCTGGCTGTCCCCTGAGTGTGTGCTGGGAGACTGGGACTGGAGAAAGGCTTCTGGTGTCCTCTTACCTCAGCTCCCTGACAATTATCTTCCTCTGAACCACCCCAGGCATGAGGTGGCCCCTCCCAAGTGGAAGGACACCAAAGGATCAGAGAGTGGGGCTGAGAGTCTGGATGCCCAGGCCCAAGCCTGGGGGTGGGGGTGTACCCTTCCCACTCACACTGGTTTTCCCACCTGCAAAGCAAAGATAAGGAGGCACTCTACCACAGCACACAGCAGAGCCCAGTCACCAGGCAGTCGCTCTGAGCAGAGCCAGCCCACCATGCACAAGTCAGCGGCAGGGATTTCAGTGGAGATCACGTGAAGATAGACTTTCTCTAGCTTCAACTTAATCCTTGTTGGCTGTCTGCCTGGACGATCCAAGTAATCCCTTCCCCAGAACTACAGGAGCCTAGCCCCATACCAGGTGCTGAACTGAGCAAATCATACATATTATTGCCCCTAATTTCCCAGTCTGAAGCAGCTACGGCCTGGCGACCATTTATATGTAAGGCAAAGAGGATTCCAGAAGCCAAAACAATGAGCTGAGATTGGACAGCCAGTAAGCAAGGGGAATGGCCACCCTTGGGTTCTGTCCCTGTGCTCCAAAAAGCAGTTTCATCAGGTGGTGTTAGCTAGACACTTTTCCTGGAAGGGACAGGTAGTGACAAAATGGCCGAAGATGATGTCTGAAGTAACTTCTTGCCTACTGGCAGCCCAGCATCTGCTGAGTATCTCAGTCAAGGGGTCTCAGCCAGTCCTACAGCTCTAGACTCTGAAACTCCAGTAGGAGGAACTGACACCTCCAGCAACACACTACTACTTCCTGATCTCTCACCAGGAGCGCCCCCACCCCCAGCCCTCCACTCCATGCAAGCATCCTGAAGAAGCATGCACAGCACAGGGACTCAATCCTGCTGGCAAGCCAACACACAAGGCATTATTTATAACCAAAAATCAACTCCATGAAGGGGGGGATTATATATAAAGCTGCCATAGAAAAGCTTAGGAGGTGGTCCAAGGCAGTATGCTGTGGAGTGGAGGGGAGCTACAGACATCTACGTGCCTCTGCCCATTGCATCTCAGTGGACCCCAAGGGACTGAAGTGAGTGATAATCTCCCCTGAGTAACAGGGGGTTCCTACAGGACTAGGTAAGATGAGTCTCCTCATACTGTGCTACTTGGGAGTTTCAAGCCAGCTCAATATCTTGTTTCTTTGACTTTAAGTTATCAGGTTAACAGTATGTAGAACAGGTATAGAAGGAAAAGGTCTGGGTCCAAATCTAGCCAGTATCTAACGTCTACTGAGAACCTGCTCTATGCCAGGTGCACCTGTAAGCACTGTACTTAAATGATTGCGTTTAAGAGGCAGCGGGTCTCTCACTGAGACCCCATGACAGCAGTGGCCTTTGTATCTTGGTAATTCGGACTGCAAATGATGAAGGAGAGCAGACAGCTGTAGGCAATGACCTTCAGCCCATCTAAGCTTGTTTCCTCATCAGTCTGATGGAGCCCTGGCATCCACTCCTACAATCCTCACTGGACAAGGCAATGTTGGCAAAGCGTCAGCAATGAGCCAGCCCAGAGCAGGCTCTCAGGAGGCCCCACCCGTAGAAGTCCTGGGGCGTCTCTGCTCTCAATCCCTCTAACACTTGTAGTCTCAGTTCCTGAGGGAGCTGCCACTTCCAATGACAAACAGGAAGTGTCTTTTTGGTTCAGGGGCCTGGGCATGACGCCAGCTCCGAGGCACCCTCAGCCTCCTATTTAAGATGGACTGACATAGTTGGGCTTGGCCAATCATGCTCACTGTGAGCTGCAAAAAGACTCCTTGGCCTGTCTCTGTGACCTCTCTGAAGTCAGGTCTGTGACCCATTGTTCCCTTTGGCCTTCGTGGCCTAGGAGTGCCTGCTTGCCCCAGGGCAGCAGACTAAATGAGTACCTGGGGACAGGAGAGTCTTGCAACATCGGCCCATCTGATCCAGCATCCCACCCATCCCTCCACATAACAGGGACCGAGAACATTACATAACCACGATCCAAACAAATGTTACCCTGTCTTGCTCAGAAAAAGAAAATGAAGCTGGAGAAAGATTAGGTCAGTCATAAAATGCCACTGCCCAGAAAGGGCAGGCCCAAAGGCATTCTGAGCACAAATCCTTACCCACTACCTTCTGATCGGCCTATATTCTCTCTATAACACTCCCTGATCTGGACCTCCATGCTGGGCTTGGGAGTATGGGGTGGGGGTGGGGTCCAAGCTGGCTCCAGAGTAAGTCACAGTTGCAGCCTCTGGCTGAGCAAGGGAGGAAGATCCCAGGATTTTCTGGGCTATGGCGCAAACAAGGACATGGGAATCACCTTGTCCCAGGCCTGTGACAATCTTTAGAAAGGAGACACGGCATGGGGTGTTCAAGAGGCCCAGAGACTTTCTACAGTAATGTTCAATGCCACACGAATAGTTATGATCATGGCTCCCAGAGGCATACAGAAGAGACAGGGAGACACATCAGCCTGGCTACCTGGCCTAAGTCTTGTCGCTGCAAGCAAGCCATGAGTATCTAGGGGACCCTCCCTTCAGCATCTGTCTAGAAGATTGGACCGTCTACACACAAACAAGACAGAGCAACAGAGGAAGCAATCAGCAGTCCTCAGAGCCTCAGCTTCCTCGCCATAGCCAACTGTCAGAGTGAATACATGGGTCATGGTGAGCCAGGCACTTCTGAACCCCTTGGCCGGATAAACTCAGAATGAATGGGCCACAGAAACTCCGTTCTATACAAGACTGCCTATCATCCCTACGTTTTCCACGATGGGAAGAAGATGGATGGTCCAGATCCCAACATCCCTCCCAGAGGCAAACTCCAACAGCCCCCTCACCCATTCAATTACCCATCCCCTGCAGCCTCACACAAACCACACACATTCTAGCTCTACCTCACCAGGAGGCGCAGACACTGAGGTCAAAGGACACCATGTGAAAGGACGTATGTTTGTACTCAGCACGCTCCTGGAGGACATGCACAAAAAAGAATAAGCTGGAAGGGTGGCCTGTGACCACCGGATGAGTGCTGGGAACATCAAGTGCTCACTGTAACAGCCCTCTTTGCTCCAGCCCTTTGTCTGAAAGGCACATAAAAGAAACAAACCACTCCTTCACTAGTCACCCACAAAAGATGGTTCTCTGTTCTGTTCTGCTTTTCCTGAATCCTCAAATCGCCCCGGATGACTGCTTGGTGCTGGCATCCCCCCCCCCCCAAGCACTGTAACTCAACAGAGAGGGGTGTCAGCAAACAAGGAGATACGGTGAAGTTAGAGAGTCGGGTGCTTGGTGAGGAGAGCAGACACTCGTCACAGAAGATCTAGTCCAAGTGGAATTGGCCCAGCAGAACCAGTTCCTCAATGGCTTCACCTCCATTAGCCCAGAATATGGCCTTGTCTGAAAGAGCGCCTGCATATATGACCAAGGTGACAACATGTTGGAGTGGTACAGACCCTCAATCCAAAAGAACTACTATCCTTGCCAGAAGGTGACACACTGGGAGAACACACAGGGGACATTACACCGGGGACACACTGAGAGAAGACACTGGGGACATTTGGGAGAACACAAATTGTCAGTGAAGACAAAGATGGGGGTATCAATCTGCAATCAAGGAAGGCCAAAGATGCACCAGAGCTCTAGGGGCTTCCGAAAGGGCCTGCTGCAGGCTCCGCTCACAGTTCAGGCACCTTGGCCTCCTCAGCCCAGGAACACCCCCATTTCTGACGTTGGCCCTTTGTCACAGCAGCCCCAATAAGTGAATGCAGGCTCCTCTATGGGAGCAGCGCTAGACAAGAGACCTGAAGAGAGGGATCTAGGTAAGACGGGCGGGTCTCGGAGCCTTGGGAACAACGCGGTGAACGGGGTGGGCGTGAGGACAGGGACATGAAGGGGTAAGGAGGGCAGGAAACTCAGAACTGAGGATATATAATTAGAAGTTGGCTAGCCAAACGTGGTGGCACCCATTAGCCTAACATTTGAGAGGTGAAGACAGGAGTGCTTCCTTGAGTTTAAGGCCAGTCAATGCGAGACCCTGCCTCAAAAATAAATAAATAAATAAATAAATAAATAAATAAATAAATAAATAAAAATAGGCCAGTGAGATGGCTCAGCCCAATGACCTGAGTTTGACCTTCAGGAGAAAATTAACTCCTGAAAGCTGTCCTTTTGACTTCCATGTGTACATACATGCACACATGCACACAAATGTGTACACATACTAATAATATATGAAATCTGTTTTTATAATTTTTCTGTGTATAAGTGTGTTGCCTATATGTATGTCTGTGTATGTACCACGTGTACGCTTCGTTCCAGAAGAGGTACTAGGCCTTCATGTAGGGGCTGGGAAGTGAACTCAGACCCTTTGCAAGAACAAGTGACTCTTAACCACCGAGCCAACTCTCCAGCCCTAATAAAACAATTTAAATTAAAAAGTATTTACAGCTGGGCGGTGGCAGCATAAGCCTTTAATCCCAGCACTTAGGAGACAGAGGCAGCCGGATCTCTGCATTTGAGGCCACCCTGATCTACGGAGAAAATTCTAGGATAGCCAGGGCTACACAGAGAAACCCTGTCTCAAAAAACAAAACAAAACAAAACAAAACAAAACAGTATTTACAAGTTGGCATTCGAAGGATGGTGGGAAGGTGGTGGTGGCTCAGCAGGGTATTGACAGTCCCTGTTTCCAGAAATTACTCTGGAACCTGTATGAAGCAATTCATGAGCCGTGTGGATGTTGTGTCTCATGTAACATACGAGCACAGGCTGTCACCTTCATGGCTCCACGGAGCAGGAAGCCCAGATAAGAACCCCCCAAATGCTGTGAAGGTGGGATCTCTGTGTGAACCTGAGCCACTACTGTCCCTGTTTACAGCCTGAAAATGTGGGTCCCCAGAGTATGTTCTGGGTCTGGCTCCAAGAATCTGGTGGTATGAGAACAGCTAGCTGCCCGGCTCCATCTAGGTCCCACTTCATGCTCCAGGCTTTCTCCCTTCTCCTCCGCTGGCTCCAGGCCCAGGATGCTTTTCTGTGCAGAAGAGGGAAAGCAGCTCAGTGTCTCAATGCTTCATTTATCTTTCCATGTTCCTCCCAGAAAGCAACTGGTGGGCCCCACCAACGTGCCTAAGAACTTCCTGATCCCCAGACAATCTCCTTTTACCCTGGTTAACAATAAGGAGTGAAAACCTTGGAGTCTACATTCTACAAAGCCTACACAGACTCCTTCTGAAGCCTCAGGGTAATGTTCATTCTATATTCATTTCTTACCAGTCCAAAGACAGCATCCCTTGAGGCAGCTTCCACCTGATATTTGACATAATATTAAGGGGTATTAACGGTCTTCTTTAACAGGCTGGTGAACTAGAGGCAGGCATTGCTGAAAACTGCCTCATTCATCTGGGAAAATTCCAGAGAGTGAAGCAGAATTCAAAGAAATGTTGAGACCCAACTAAACCCTCTGCCTCTCTAGGGGGTTGGGAGGAGGACCCCTGTGGAATACACACACACACACACACACACACACCCCTGTGGAATACACACACACACACACACACACACACACACACACACACACATTGGAAGTGCTGGGAGAGCAACTTCCAATTAGCCCTATCCTAGATGACTTATGTCAGCCTGGCTCTAGTTGTGACCTTGGCAAATCACTAAGATTCATGAGGATGAGGGGAGACGGCCGACTACAGCCATGAGACACAGCATGGGAGCTCAGGGCAGCAGGTGACAAAGACCAGCAACAATTGTGTATTCTGGGAAGCTAGTCCCTCCTCCCCCTAAGAGTGGTCTTGGAGCCTTTGGCAAGGGGCCTGAAAGATTCTGTCTCACTGGTCATCAGTGTGAGCCACTAAGAAGGCTTTGATCAGGGATGGTGGTGATAACAGACGTGCTTGTACCCTGGGTCATCACAATAGGCCAGGCTTGAGGTTCTCCAGGTCCACAAGTGACATTCACATACTCAGTAGGAAGGGCCCCAGTTGACTGTCATAGGCCTATGGCAACGTGTCATTCGTCATTGTGGCAATCAGAGAAGTGAGTGTAAGACCTTGGTTGATCTCAACAAGCTGAGGGCAAGCAGGGACAGGGTAAATGGGTTCTCATGGATGGAAGCTGAGTTAAACTAACTCAACCAGTCACAAGGACTATGGAAACATGCCACAGAAGCCACGGGTCTCGCTTCAGTTACAAGGAGATGGAGTGGCTTCCCATCCAAAGTCCTAACAGTAGCCAGAGAACCCTGGTGCCGTGAGCACCCTGGAAGGATACTGGTCCTAACTAGACTGAGACCAGAAGAGATACCCTGGAGAACAGGGACTGGCCTGTAGGACAGGGAAGGGGGCGTGAGGGCCCTCACACAGACAGGATAGATCTGGAACAAGAACACAAACAAAGGGGAAGAATCAGAAAGGGACAGCAGAGATGAGGACACACAGTGCCCACATGGCCAGAACTATGGGCTGGGGACAGTGTAAAGAGGCTCAGGACTTGTTCCAGACAAGGGCTGGGGAGGTGGCCTCAGCCACATATCACCCGGAGAGACTAAGAGTTTCTATGGCAACCACCTTCCAGGGCCCTGCAGAAGCAAGATGACTATGGAAAGTCCACTCTATCAAGGGCAGAGCCATCACACTCACTGGGATGCAGAGGGGCTCCCAAGAGGTTCAGACTCAGAACCTCTCTTTCCCAAATATGTTCCTGCCCTCTGGAGATCCTTCAGTCGCCTCAGAGGGTGACCTCGGCCTCTGGACGTTCTCATTCACTTGTGCACTCCTGGGACTCCTCCCCAGGACGGAAGCTGAGGCAGGCTCCCTCAAGGCTGGACATCTGGGGAGGGACTGTGCTTTCCCTTGGAGGGTGGGGCCTGTTGCCTAGATCCCTTGGGAACCTTTGTGCCATGCAAGAGGTGGAGCTTCAAGGAATGTCTGTGCTGGCTGTGTAGACAGGTCGTGGCCCACCCACCAAGAATGGCCAAGGAGAAGTGAGACGGCTATGCGTTCACACAAGTAACCAGTGCTCACTCCACAGACTGGGACAATGAGTGGTGGGGGAGGGGGCTTCAGAGGAGACACGGTGCTGCGCTCTTGAAATATAGGGGCTCACCATGAATGGGCCCAAGGGTATGATAGGAATAAGAGCAATTCAAGCTGGATTCAAGTCCACTCAGAGAGGGTGGATGTAATTGAGCACTTTCACCATTAAGTCCCAAAAAACCCCAATGTTGCCTGGGAAAGAGGAAAGACAATCCCACATGGGTACGACAGACCCTAGTGAGTAGAAGTGTGGTCTGTCTACCAGGCATATCCAGTACCGTTGTGGGTGAGAGCAAGCCCAGCTGATGCGAACCTGGTGCCTGGCAGCAGGCACTACCAGTCCTACTTGGCACCAAGAGACAGCAAAGGCAGGGTTCAGCTAACTTGGAGTAGCCTTCTGCCAGAGCCTTTTCTTCAGTTACTAGCCCCATTGTTCCCTATAAGAAGTCAGCATCTAGAGGCAGGCGGATTTCTGAGTTTGAGGCCAGCCTGATCTACAAAGTGAGCTCCAGGACAGCCAGGGCTATACAGAGAAACCCTGTCTCAAAAACAAAAACAAAAACAAAAACAAAAAACAAAAAACAAAAAACAAACAAACAAACAAAAAAACAAAAGAAGCCAGCATCTGAGAAGGCCAGCACCTTGGGTCATGTGGGTAGTGGACCTGGGCATTCGAAGTGGTGGGACATGGCCACGTGGTACTAAGCGGCTTCCTTGAACACTGGGGAGCCTAACTCAAAATTTTCTCCTTCCTAAGTAACACCCTTAGAGTCTGGAAATAGGCAGCTGTCCTGGGAGGTGTCCACCAAGCCCAAATCCACCCTTCCCAGAGGAATCCATAACCAGAGAGCAGTGGGAGCAGATGGCCCGGGTCACCTGCCCCCATCAGAAATGGTCAGGACGCCGGGATAGCTTCTCTAAGTCAGTATGAGTAGAATTTCAGGCACCTCCCTAAAGATACCAAGAAAGCAAAGGGTAACATGTCTTGGGTTCCCAATATCAGCACCTTTTAAACCGACATAGCCAAAACAAAATGTGACAACCAAGATGCTGGCAGGGATGCAGGCCCCATCTGGCCCTCAAAACCTGTCAATGCTGGTGACAGTCTCCCCATGCTCCCCACCCCTAACCTACCCTCTGCTTTCTGAGACCCATGTGGCTCATGACTCATCAGACTCGGCCCTGGACCAGCTGAGGGCTCTCCCCAAGGAACACTGCTCTATGCTGATGCTCAGGGTTCATCGCTAACAAACTGCCTTCTCTCCCACTCAGTACCCAGAGAGGCAGACAAGTCGGGGAGGGGAGAGGCTAAGAAAAACCTCTCCATGCAGAGAGCGATTAGAGCTGAAAGACACTAGCTGGTACAAGGGACCAGAAGAGACTTACCTGTTGCCATGGGGTGGGGGTTCCAGTGTCTCAACAACAACTGAGATGCTGGGAAAGCCTCGGGACACACAATGCCTCCCTCCGACAATGCCTCTGTAAGTTAACAATGCTCCTTTTCTGCTAAACCAATGACCCCTGCTTATCAGAGGAGTCTGCAGGGCCAGGCTACGAGACAAGGGGACCCTAGAGGCTGCTGCCCTGTTCCCATACCCTGTGGGTGGTTACTGCTCTGGATCCAGCCAGTCCCAATTACTGGGAATTGCAGAAGCTCCTATCTAGAGCAGATCTCCTAGCTACCTGTTTTACCCTGCAAGAAGCTGGCAAGAGAGGGTAAGACCATCACTGCTAGCTGGGTGGCAGTGGCACCCTCCTTTAACCCCAGTACTCAGGAGGCAGAGGCAGGTGGCTCTCTGTGAGTTTGAGGCCAGCCTCAAACATGGGTCTACATATCAAGTACCAGGACAGCCAGAGCTACGTAAGAGAGACCCTCCTGTATTTTGTTCAGTTTTGGATTTTTTGTTTTTGTTTTTGTCTTTAAAAAAGATCAAAACTTTTTCACAAAGGACATCAGATGCCACCTGCATGGAAGGGAGGGGAGGGGATCTACAACACTGACACAGATGGACAGGACAAAATACAGGCATATGCCTTCCTTTCAGAGATGGCTATGAACCAAACCCATACTGACTTCCAATGAAAATCCAAAGTCGACTAAAAATTATTAAAAGTATTTCAAGACCCACAGAGGATGGGTCTTGGGTGGTAGAAAGGAAATGGCAGCCAGAGACTAAAAGCCAACCAGGTTCTGAGGCCTGGCTCTAGGGCCAAGTAACCCAGACAGGGGATTCCTTCGGTGCCCACTTGCAGTCATCTGCAGAGTTGGCCAGTCCCTGTGACCCCAAGGAACCGAAGACCAAGCTGGAACTCAACGCACAGGATTGAGATTCAAACCCAGCTTCCAGGTAAGGGCAGATCTGAGGGCTGAAGCCAGAAAGGACTCAGGTGCCACTTCCTCTGCAGGCCTAAGGCTCAGACCCTAGGCTTCTCCTGGGTTGCTTGGCAGAGTCCCATGCCACTGTAAGGAAATGCCACTGTAAAAGAAATGCTTTTTCCTCATTATCAATTTAACTCACAGCTGTTATAAGGGGTCTAAAACCCCCACGTACTCATACCAAACAGTCAACTTGATTTCTGAGACACTTGGTAACATTGTTATACATCCTTCCAACTCTTTTAACTGCCACCCCACCCCTAAATGGGTTTGGATGCCACTTTCCAATCATACGATATAAGGAACGCGTTCCTAAGATATTTTTTTATCTTCTAAAGTGCAACCAGCAAAAGGTCAATACAATGTCATTTATTGAACCAATTCCCACCATTTAACATTTGGCCGCTTCCAACTGTACAATTATAATAACACAGGAAAAGGAAATTACACCCATATGCCCTTGTGAGAGGGGAAAGGAGAGTGGAGTGAGTTTAAGACTGAGAAAGCACTTTCCACAAAGGACCAGGCTCAGGCAGGCACCTGCAACCTGGTCCCAGGGGAAAAGGGCGTCTCCCTCCAGGGCAGGCCAGAAAATAAGGCTCCCTGAGAATTCTTCCTAAAAGTCATGGGCTATTTCCTGCCTTTTTTCCCACCTTGAAAGGATTCTCTGACACCCCTCACCCCAAATGTCACAGTATGCCACCATGCTCAACTCCACAGACTTTCCATCTCTTACCTAATGAAGCCGAGACTCTGTCTAGCACTCACCTACCTCTGCCTTCACGCTTTGCTCTTTGCTCATGGTTGTGTCCAGGAGGGTTGTCCCCCAACCTTACCCTCACCACATGTCTCCTCTTGTCACCAGAGAAGAGGGTCTGAAGAGGTTGGGCTGCTCCTCCCACTCAGACCATAGGTATAGCTATGAATCCCAGCAACGTTTTGGCTTCCTTTGGGGCTAAACTGCCTTAGTTTTAAAAACTGCTATCTTCATTACCCAGAGAAAAATACAATACAGGATTCATATCCACTTCACAGACTAGAAAACTGAGGACTTAGAGAACACATGTGAAAGGACATGGGGCCCAGCTGGGCTCAGACTGGTTTCATGAAGCAAAGCTTGCTTTTCCCTGTCAAAGTAGGATCTGAGGGCCATAGCTCTCTGGAGGAGGACATGACAGGAAAGACAGCTATTTGCCCACCAGGTCTTCAGAGTGAGTTCTAGTTAATCTGAATACACAGTTTCTCCACCATTCCTGCCCAGCCATCTCACTGTACCAAAGTCACCAAGTTCCCCAAATGCCAGCACCCACACACCCGCCCCTATGGCTTCAGCATGCGGCTCCTCTAGTTCTCCCTGCTTGCTGCTTCCTGCCTCTCTGAGGGCCATTTAAATGCCCCCTGCACTCTGGGAAGCCGGAAGCCGCTTGGCACTCCCTGAGCAGGAAGTGGCTCTGTGCCTACCCTGGATCACTGCCACGCTCACTCTCTGTGACCATCACCCCCGGGTCAGGCCTATGAAGTGGTGGGAACCAGCCAGGCTTGGGAGGCAGGGAAACTGAAAACAGCCCTGGAGGTGGCACCTGGCTGGCTGGCCTGGGAAGAGAGAGTTACTAACTTCCCAAAGCTGCATATCCTCACCTGGATGAGAGGCAACTGAGGCCCACTACACAGACAAAGCTGCAGGTCAGGTGAGGCAGGCACCCCAACTCCTACCTCTTGCCCCAATCTATGTAGCCATGCAGGGCCAGCAGTCCCGGTGTGTGGCCTGACTCAAAGCCTGGGCTCCCCAGTCACTTGCATTCACTGTGAGGAAAGAGATGCAAAGAAGCTACTGGGCTAGGGCCAGGCTACAACTAGCAAGCTGGGATGTGAGGGGGTCGGGCCCTGCGAACCCCTTAGTGAACAAATGAAGCCCACGAAAGGAGCAGCCCTCTGATGCGTGGATGCCGTGCTCTCTTACCACACTGGACACGGTCCAGCCTCTTCCATAACTTCCCTGGGGCTCTGAGTCCTTGTACTACAGAATCCCCCTTCATGCATTTCCTCCTTCCAAAACCTTCCATGATCTTCCCTGCTGGTTTGGAAGCAACCCTACTCTCTGGATGGGGTACCTTGTGCACAGCAAGTGTTATTCTAAAATCCTGGGCGTTCAGCATCTGGGGATATAAAGCAACTCACCAGGAACTCACCAGGCTGGCCTGAGTAACAAAGGGCCTCACTTGAACACTACTGTGCAGCTCAAAAACAACAAACAAACAAACAAACAAACAAACGAAACCCAGGAAGCCAGAAGAGGCCTCCTCAGAAACCAGGCCCTGCCACAGAAGCCAGTGGCCCAAAGGTATGGAAAATTATTCCCAGCAGCAGCCAGTGAGGTCCATCGCCCTGCCCAAATCCAATCAGTGTTCACCATTTTTCACCTACAAGTTTCCTGTGCTGTAGAGACAGGACGACAGGCGTCCTGAAGAGCCAGCTGAAAACAAAGGTCCTATGGGTCTGGCCTCTCAGGCTAGAAGTGGAGGAGGCAGGGAGAGACTAGAATACAGAAGAGAATGTTTGCATGTAAACTGGGAGGGGTCAGATGCTACAAACCCCCAAAATACAGTGCACCTCTACTACAATCCTTGCCAATGTCCCCTAACCTTAGGCTCCAGGGAGCAAGACTCCCATCTCACATTGCACTGAATGCTACAGGTGCTACAAATGATAACAACGGTGTCAACCATCCCACACAGCCCTGAAGTACTACACTGAAGCCCCCGGATGTACTATCTGTTCCTCTCATGTGCTGGGCATGGTGGCACACACCTTTAATCCTAGCATTTATTTGGGAGGCAGAGGCAGGAGAAATCTCTGGGTTTGAAGCTAGTCTGGTCTACAGGGTGAGTTCTAAGAGAGCCAGGGCCTCACAGAAAAACCCTATCAAAAAAAACAAAACAAAACAAAACAAAAAAAAAAAACCCTCTCTCTTTATAACACCCAATGCAATAGGGCTAGTTAGTCATTTCCCCAGTTAAGGGTTTAAGCTTCTAAGAATGCAAATACATGTCCTGGATCTCATAGTAACAACTCAAGCTTCAAACACGGGCAACAAAAAAACAGATACCATTTTCTACTGTGCTACTCCCAGTCACTTTCTGTTCATCTATGGCTAGTAACGAACACAGGTCCTCTTCTCCAACCTAGATGCCCGGGTGACCTGATACCACAGGGATGCTCATTTTCAGGTCCCTTGAGGTCCCCTTGCTACACATCCATTTGCCAAAAAGATGGAGTGTGCAGTCTCACCATTTTGAAGGAGTTAATAAAACACATCCTAGACGGGACAAGAGGCAAAGCTAGGAACAGAAATAAGACAAGCTGGGCCCTGACAGCACCAAGGAAAAGACCCAAACTCAGACCTGTGCCATTTCCATCTCCACTGGGGCTGCCAAGCCTTGCAGCTTGTGGGAGATGAGGTTGGATAGGGAACTTGGGAACAGAGGCAGGAGCTGGTGAGGCACAGCAGGGTCTCCTTTCCCCTGAGAGGAACAGAACTTTAGTCCTCTCTCAGACTTGACTTCAAGTGCAAGCTCTCATGCAGCCATGGCTAGCTTCCCACCAAAGCCTACACTTTGAGGAAAACCTTTGAAGCGGCTTGGCATCAGCTTAAATATTGACATACGATGGCAGAGAGGGCCACAAAGGCATGAAACAGGAGCTCAGTGGATCACACAATTGGGGTGTAAGGTTGCAAATCTACCCCAGTATGCACAAAAAAGGGTTCATACTTATTCTTCTGACCACTCTAAAACTCCCAACACCCACATAGTCACCCCACTGATCAGTTTCTCATTAAGGGAGACTTCCAAAAGGAAATCCATGTACATCTGGCACACAGGCAATGATATCTGGGTGCAAAATGCCCTCTCCCAGATGAACAAAGGGCACCAGAAGGATGTGCCCACACAAGGACTCTGTGTCCACACCTGGGCGGCCTCAACTAAGCAGTAAGCAGTAAGTCCCATCTGGGGCTCAATGGAAATCTGCCATCTGTGACCAATGAACTACCGGGCTGCAGGGCTGCTGAAGCAGGGTCCAAGCCACAAAAGGGTGCAGAAGTTCTGGGGGGTACTCTAAGCCACAGCCTCTCTTGACCCCGCAGCAAAGGGCTGGTGACTGAGCCTGGGGGAACAGTCCTGGAGGGGAGGAGCCGCCCAAAGTTCTTGCTGCATTGCTTGCTAGTTCTTCTTTCTCTCTCAGTGACCCCAAAATGCACCTTGCTACCACCCTGGTTGCAGCTTTGTTCCTTAGGTATTTCTAGCCACCAAGTCTGCTAACCACTAACTACTCCTGCCCACACCCAAGTATGCATCAAATGAAAAGCCACCTCTGTCAAGCCCAGATCCTCAGCTACAGGCCCTCTGGTGAGCAATCAGACCCTCATTTCTCTCTTCTGCTGCCTCATCATTCTGGAAGTCAGAGCCTCAGAAGACCCAGAGAACACCAACCTGAAATGACCAAGTCAGACATGGCCATGAGGCTGGCCAATGCAAGAACAGAACAGCTGGTTTATATGCTGGCAATGAATTTAAAGAAAAATGTAAAAATGTTTGGTAGGGCAAAGGCCTGGCTCCATCTGAGTCTCCAGTCTGTGAGAGTCCAACCCCTTCTGCACAGAAAGGGGAAGCTGAGGCCCAGCCAAAAGGAAGAGGACAGTGACTAAGTAAGGCTGGTAATTACTGAGAAAGCCAGCATAAAACCTTAACTCACAACCCTGGCCAGTAAAGCTGAGTGACTGCAGAAGGACTGACAGCCAACGGACAGACTCTGGGGCTGGACTCACAGGGCCCTGCAAACAAAGGACCCAGAGCCACCTGGGGTCACTCATAGTATTAAGTGACTGAGCACTACCATCTGGGGGCCATAGATCCTAGAGGAAAAAGGAAGGAGGAAGAGGAGGGGAGGAGCTGCCCAAGAACACAAGCTCGGCAGAGTATGAAGAGGGGTGCGGCCTCTGTCCTCAGTCCGGCCAGAAGAGAGCCCCGCTAAGCATGAAGCCACAGCAGTTGACTCTCTGACACTTGTACTCAGAGTCCAACCCCAAGTCCACCCCCATTAGGCTGGGGCAGGAGCATTCAAAGACCCACCCTGGTTAGATCTACCTAACTTCAGAGTCTAAATTCACAGTCCACATCTAGAACCTTTGCCTAAGCTGAATGCCCAGCAGCTCACATTCCGAGTCTAGCAGTAGCCTGCCAGGCATCATGGCCTAGCTAGTCATGCACAGATAGCACAGAACCTCTACCCAAGGGTAAGGACCAAGTCCCTCTCTGGTCAAGCCTCAAGGCTTTGCCAGTTGTTATTGCTCAGCCTCACGTAGTCCCACTGAGTGCTGGGCCAGGTGGCTAGCCAGGAAGCCAAAGGGCCAAGTCAGTGAAGCCTTTTAATTCAGCTCCCCTGAGCCCCGCAAAGGGCTCTGCTGAGGACAAGGAGGCCCGAGTTCCCTATGACTCCCCTACAAGGCTCTGCAACCAAAGACTAGAACACAGGACACAGAAAAGCAAAGAGTAGGCACTATAACACTCAAACCATGAAAACACCAGGGTCTCTGCCTGCATGTAGTCAGTGAACTGGGTCAGAGAACCAGAACCAGAACTAACTTAGGAATCAAGTCTCCATCTTGGGCAAAAAAGCCAGCCCACCTTGGGTAAGACCTGCCAAAATACCTTTCCTCCTGAAAAGTGTTCTCACCCACTCAAAGATCTTCCATGGCTCCCAGTGCCCTAAAATAGGACACAGTGCTCCCTCCAGCTCCCTGTCCTTACTCTCGCCTCACCGCTTCCTAAAGCAGCTCGCTCCTCTGGTCAGACTGTGGGCACCTGGCCCCAGGCTCTCCACAGTGTATGCAAAGAGCTCCCGGCCACCAGCCCTTCCATTGGAGGGGTTCCAGAGCACTTACACACCAATTCCTTCCTTCCCAGGGTACTATGAGCTCAGCTTCTGGGACAATCATTAGCTCAGACCTGAACACTCTTGGGGCCTGAGCTCAGGATCTGAGGCATACATAATCCAGCCTGCAGGACATCAGCCCAGGGACATTACAACCCCTGCACAGGTTGGGGGCTATTTCCATTTCCTATTTTGTAGGGAAGAAAGAGCCACAGAAAAATAACACTAACTCAAGGCCCAATGGTAGCACCAGGTTCTAAATGGGGTGGGCCTGGTTGCAGCCTCTTCTCCCACATGTCACCCCATGCGTTCTAAATAAAAGGAAATTGTGAGCCATGTCCTTGTAACAAAGGTGATAAGGCCAGCATACAGGAAGTGGTAAGGGTGCAGAGCCCAGGTCATTTCAAGAGCCCAGGCTTTTCACAAGAGCTCTGATGCCCCACCTGGGACCTTCCACAGAGGGCTAGGTAAGAAGAAGAAAATAAAACCCCGACAGCCAAATGTATCACCAATAGAGTGCCCAACTGGAGAGGGGGAACCTGGGAACTGGGATCTTCCCACCATCTCTGTGACCTGTACACCTGCCTCATGGCATCTTCCCTGCCTTCCGAGGTAGATGGAAAACATGTCAATAGATAAAAATATCAGTGAGGGGTCCGTCC
>JADRCD010229855.1:0-30127 GCA_019843815.1 Montemys delectorum | reverse complement strand
TACACATACACATACACATACACATACACATACAGTCTTTCACAATTTGATTTAGTGCATTTGTGAGATCTCTATGTGGATCTATATAGTCTTGTTCTCTATTTTTTGCTGTATAGAATATTCAAGTGTGCTGATATATATCTTTCTTATATGTATAATATGTTATATAAATCAAATATATTTTATTTTATTTTAATATATTTATTTTGATAATTATAGTATTATAATATAATAAAAAGTAATAGTCATTAATATATTTAATATAAAAACATAAAGATATAATTCTTAGCAGTTTGAAATGTAAAGTTAACAAATCTCTTTCTAAGTATTAAAAACAAGCTATTAATGCATATTCATTGTACAAAGTGATACATTTCATGTGGACATTTTGGTTCAACAACCATGTACTTTAACCATGTTCACTTCCTGTCCTTGCCTCCTCTCACCCTATCTCTGTCCTCTTGACAAATATTCCCTCTTCCATTTTCATGGTGTGTGTGTGTGTGTGTGTGTGTGTGTGTGTGTGTATGTGTATGAATGTGTGTTGTGTGTACGAATGTGTGTGTGTGTCTGTGTGTGTAAATGTGTTTGTGTACGTGTCTGTGTGTGTAAATGTGTTTGTGTGTGTCTGTGTATGTGTGTGAATGTGTGTGTGTGTCTCTGTGTGTGTCTGTGTGTGAATGTGTGTGTGTCTGTGTGTGTGTGTCTGTATATCTGCTTTAGAACAATATTTTAAAGCTGCACTCAGCTTTGCTTTGTTCTTATTCTCAAGATCCATCTAGTTCTCAGTTTAATTTTCATTTTAACTGAAGTCTAAAATGTATCATAACTTCCTCATTATGTACATTCTGAATAGACTGTCTTAGATCTTCAAACATTCTGCATTAGTTTCTTCAGTGACAATTTCACATCTGCATCGAACACATTCTGGCACACTGCCTTCTCGTGCTGTCTTCTGTGCACCACCAGCGTGTCCTATCTCCCTTGTCTTCTGTGCACCACCAGCGTGTCCTATCTCCCTTCTAGGTCCTTTTGTTTTACATGAGCCAATCAAGTTTTTCTTACAGTCTTGGAGAAAACAGTCTTATAACATAGTTTTAATAAATAGTGTGACTGGGAAAAATGTCTCCTTTTAGTTACTGAATTAATATATAAATATGCTTAGGCCTGGACAGCCCAGAGGCAACATATCAACAAACTTCATGAAAGCACAAAGAGCCATCCATAAGGCAAACCACCCAGCCTTCACGGGATGAAGTCCTGAAGCCTGATCATTATCACTTACTTTGTTCCTGGTCAGCTGCCCCTCGCTCATATTCCCTGATGCAGTTATTCAGAGATGGTAGGACCACTTTTAAGTCTACTTCACCAGCTCTTCTCTGTATATCAAAATATTGCCTTGTATTCCACTGGGAAATAGAAGTATTTTAGCAGAATTCTTATTTTTATTTACTTTTAATTCTTGACTGACCCAATGTGAGTACACTGACCTTGGAAGTTACTTCTCTTCTTCATCTGAACTTTAGTGTAGGCTCAGATAGCATGTGATCACCCCAAAAGCCATACATTAAGTACTATGGAAGTGAGAACACATACAAGTTTTCCATGGGTGCCTAACATAATGACAAATGAGTAGAAGAAAAACTTCACAATAAAAAGAGAAAGGGGGAAAGATGTGAAAGGTTAACAAGCATATGCCTAAAATACAGAGCTTCAGAATATTCGAATAAAGTTACAGAGAAGCAGGGGTGCACATGTTTAAACCAAGATCTTACCCCCATGAACACATCTCATAATATTCCCAAGAAGGTTGTATGACAGTAATTATGATTTTACAGGACAGAGACAGAAGTAGTGCTCCATAAACATTAGATAAACCCAGAATCCTAGTTCTCATGAAGACTGAGGCAAAGTGTATAGATTCTACATTATGTGATAAGAATGATTTTGATGATTACAGAAAATATGCTACTCACTGATGGCCATGAATGGTCACTGATGTTGGTAAACAAAAATGCCATTTTTAAAATCACTTGCTGCCACTTATAAGGCTCCTTTTGCCCTTTAAAGTGGGATAGGAGATGTATAAAATAGAATATGTTAATATATCTTGTGATTATCTATATAAAGTACAAGTAAATATTTTAAAATATTTAGTTCAGGATTACAAGATGCATCTGTGTTAATGACTACATATATTTATGATGAATAAATAAGAATTTTAAAAGTTAAAGTGTAGGGTTCTACAAACATATCAGGTTCATGAAAGCATCTCTATGAAGAGTTTTTAGTTGTAGTAATCAAGAAAGATTGCTGCGGCATTAGGTAAGCCTGGAGTCTGATCCTAGCAAGGGCACTTAATATGTAATCTTCTGCAATTATTTGAACTGCTTGAAAATTCTGTGAGCTGGGCCTAAAGAAATGTCTCAGTAAAGTGCTTATATGAAGACCTGAGATTTATCCCCAAAACCTATGTAAAAAGAAATTAGCATGTGGTAACCCATTTATAATGGGAATGATAGGGAAGCAGAAACAAAGCCCCGGAGCTTGCTGGCCAGGCCAGCTGAGCCCAGTTTGTAAGCCCCAGACACTGAGACATTCTAACACAGATGGCAACTGAAAAATGACCTTCAGGGTTGACATCTGGCCTCTGAATGCACATTTCCATATGTGCCTGGGCACACACCCCTCATAAACATACATTTAGTCTCACATAAACAAGTAAATACACACACACACACACACACACACACACACACACATTCCATAATCCTCACTTTATGCATATATAGAACATGATTGTGAGCCTCTCTTTAGTACTATTTATTTCAGGGAGATAAATTAAACGACATGTTCAATGGAGTTTAACATATAAACAACCCCCCCCCCAAAAATAAACTAATTAATGTTATGAGAACCATTATAGATGATTATTTAAACTAGAATCATTAATATAAATTTTGAGTCAAAAGTGCTTCTAAAATACTAGCTAACATGGTTAAAATCATTACAGACAATTAATGGAAACTAACATTCACACAAACATGGCTTAAGTCAAACATTGTTTCTGAAATGTTAACCATTCTGAAACCCACTTCACTTACTAGGTAGAAAATGGGTGCCATAGCCCCTTTGTATTTGGGTGGCAGGAATTTGTAACTTTATTTATTTCTGTTTTCCTGGATCTTATGAAAGAAAACACCAACTAGAAGCTGAGCAAGGCAGAGTGCAGAAACTTGCAGTAAGAGCCACTAGCAACTAGATAGTGCATGGAAGTGCTAGTGCCTTTGAAAGCACACTGGACAAATGCTCAAGGAACACTCGTTTGGAGGCAATTATATTTCCTCTAATTTTGTTTTACTTTTTCATGCTGTCATCTCTATAAGTATAAAAGAGCTAATAAGGCTTTCTAAATGGCTGGTGCTGTTAAGTAGACAAATATTTAGAGGCCAGGGGTCTTTAATCACCTAAGTGCTTTTCTATGAATACTGATGTGACAAAGGTTCATATTTAATTGATTCCAAAGTGACTTTATGCTAAGTAATGACTCACAAAAGAATTTGAGAACCTAGTTTCTTCCAATTAAAAAGTATACATCTTCTTCTGAGTCAGAGTTAGAAGCAGGTGGGTCAGAGAAGGCTACAAGTTCACTTAGACTCTATGGACAAGAAGTGGTAAACATAACTGAGTCTTTATGTACCTGTGCAGCCAATAAAGAGGAGATAAGAGAGACAGAGGGATGTGCAATTATTTTGAAAACTTGTCTTCTAAAGCTAAATGAATATTCTTTGAAAGACTTCAAAGTAATAGGGACTAAGTTGTTAGCAAAATATAGAATTTTGAGAGTCACACACCAAAAACGCTGGAGTGCCTGTGTTTACAAGTTACTGGGAGCTAAAATTAATCTCTTGTTCAAGTACTGAATGAATCTCAACCAGTCCTGGGTTTACATCCAGTCTTGCTACCAGGCACATATAGATTTCAGATGTTCACAAGTATCTCTTCTATTATTAGAACCTCTTTATTATTGGAAGAATATAATGTAAACCAAGAACTTTGGTAAGCAGTAACCTATAAATCACTCTCCTCTCTTATTGACCCATTGCTGTGAGCATTATTCTAGCTAGAAGAATACTAGAATAGTCTGGAAGGCAAAAGAGAGTAATCAGTAGTTTTAATCAATGGTCTTATTACCAGTTAAAAGAAACCACCAAGAGAAGTTGATTTTTTAAGAGAATCAAAGCAGCCGGAAAAAAAGATAAGGGGACAGGTCCTGTGTTGAGTGCCTATACTCACTGGTCTCTCTGTGAAGTTCAATTAGGGAATGTTGCTTTCCTTAAGGGGTATTTAATCCCACATCTATAAGACAGAAAGGAGCATTTATGGTGTCACTTCTGTAGTAAGCCCTGTGATGACAACACATATTTATTCAGCCAGTGCTTCTACAAAATCAGTCTTGTAAGGACATGGCATCACACTAAACAAAGTCCTTCACTTGTGAATCATCTTATCTTCCACATCAGACCTGTTGTATGATTTCCATATAATTATCTTTTTGATAATTGTAATAATAGTAACATGTTTAAGCAAAACATAGATGTAAAATTATGCAAATACATGCATATACCATGTGTATGATGGTATTCATAAAGTTTATTTTGGTGTGAGTACATACATAGCTAGGATAGCTTGTGGAAAATATTCTTATAAAATTAAAAAGACAATTTGTCACCCACCAAAAGAGTAATCATGTTTCTGTGGATCAGTGAAGTATAGAAAATAATTAAATATAAAGAAAAAAGAAAGGGTCAATTGCAGCTTGCTTTTCTGAAACAAACAAAATCATCTTTATAAAGAAAATGTTTATTTATAGATTTCCTCCAGCTAAGAGGCACCATAGAATAGTCTCAACACACGGATCTTTTAAAGATCTCAGTTCTAATGAATCTCATAAACCTGATGTAAAAAATTTAAAATGAAATAATTGAAGACTTATATGAACCACAATATACAGGCACCAAAATGAGTGTACATGACTCTCATTTGCAAAAGGTACATCTTAGGATTAGTTGATATTAAGAAATCATCCAACAGTCCCAAGAAAGAGATTTAGGGGCAGAGAGATTGTTGGTTGGTTGGTTGGTTGGTTGGTTTGTTAAAGACCACAGTTCTGTGCTTCAAAGTTACCAATTTTGTTATGCTCTTTCCAAGAATATCAAACATTTCCAAGAATATCAATACAAATACCATTGTATTGGTATCCAATATAAGCAGCAGCCCTCTGACATTTGAAAGAGACACATTGAAGAGCCCTTTAACCTTCAGTTCACAAATGCTTACTTACCCAGTTAACATACATGTCTCATAAAAAAGAAGAAGAAAATGGACTGATTAGTTAATGTTGCCTTTTGTACCTCTTCAATAAGATTTAGAACATACTGAGAAACATACTGGGGTAAATGGTCAGATACTAGATTCTCTTCCTAGATCAAAGAGTGGGACATATTTATATTTCATACATTTGGGATATCCCTGGGGTCTTATGTTGGGTCTCACCCAAGAATGAGGAATTTTTAGAAATGCAGATGGTGTGGTTCTTCTTAGACATTCTGAGGAAGAAGGAACATCTGATTTTTTTTCTATAACATTCTAACATCTACCAACAAGAACCAAAGACTAGAAACTGTCCAAATTGTCCCATTGAGTCATAATAACTCTTCTCTGACTTGTCAACTTTTCCTTCCATTTATACATCTGAAACACAGCACTCTAGTGTCCAGTACTTCCATGGGCATAATTAATTATTAATATAAGCAATGAAATGGTGATATAACTTAGTTTATGTTTCTCTAGTATACCCAAAGCTGTGGGTTTGATTTCAAGCACTGCATAGACCAGACCAGGAAACATACACTTGTAATTCCAGCACTTGAGGGGCAGAGGACTGAAGATTAGGGGTTCTAGGTCATCTTTCGCTACAGAGAGGAGTTTGAGGCCAACCTGGGATGCTTGAATTACACACACACACACACACACACACACACACACACACACATACACACACACACACACACACACACTCAGTGAGACAGAGACAGAGACACAGACAGATAGTGAGACAGAGACAAAGACACAGACAGACAGACAGACAGACAGACAGAGGAGGGGAGGAATGTGAGAGACAGACATAATGACAGAGACAAAGGGACAAAACAAGGAATAAGAAAATTAGTATAGATTACTTACCAGAAATGATGAATTTGAAAGCAATACCTCAAAACCCCATGGTTTTGATGTCTTCATAACAATTTTTTTCATCTTCATGTGTGAATATGCTTGTTAATGAGTATGGACATATGTGTAGCACCTGGAAGATTGACGCAGATGTGGGAATCATGCTCAGTAAATCTTATTTATTGAGTCAGGGTCTCTCAATCAACTTTGCTTGATTAGCATGATAGAATTCAACTTTTCTTGTGGAACTGTCTTTCTAGCTCACTTTCTCTGGGAATCCTGTGCTCATCCTTCTGGGGCTAGAGTTACTAGTGGACTGCCAACCACCTCAGAATTTCCAGGAGCTCAGAGGATCTAAATTCTGGGCCTGGAGCATGATCAGTCAGGTCTTCCACCCCTGAGCTTTCTCTGAAGCCATTGCATATAAATCTTAGAGAATGGTTGCAAATATATTCCCAACCTGTGCAAAATTGTTAATACTTTAGAGAGGTAACACAGCTTTATATTTCCACTTATTCATCATCTATAATCATACAAGGAATGCAGCTGCTCACAAAAGAACAGTTCAAAGAATGAGATAATTTCAGAGAAACTGTAAGTTTATTCTTTAAGCTAACCTCTTTCAAGGAACAAAATTTGGTTTCTCATATTATAGAAGTCGACCTGTCAAATGCACAGCTCATGCCAATCTTTATGGAACTCTATTTTTCCTTCTATGTACATCTCTACCAAAATTGCTATAAAAAAATACAAACACTACTGATTCTCTACACACACTCACACACACACACACACACACACACACACACACACACCAGTGCAAGAGAATACTCAATACTCTACAAAATTTCTACTCAATAAGAAAGGTACTTTATTTGTTTTTCTAGAACAAAATATGGAACATTTAAATATGTCAATTATTCAAATATCACTGGGTAGAATTAAAGAAAAACCAGAAATAAATATCTCAATTGTTAGTAAACCTATGTGTTTGTCTCTATAGCTGTTGTAACAATTTATTGCAAGCCTCATGAATTAAAAAGAACACATGTACGTCTTGGGGGAGTTGGGGAGATGGAGAGATGCCTCTGTAGATAAGAGTACTGACTGCTCTTTCAGATTTCAGGAACTTGATTCATACATCTATAAAAACCCTTAACTCCATTTCCAGGAGCTCTGACACTTTCTTCTGTACTCCAAAGTACCAGGTATGCATGCAATACATATATGTTAATATATAGGCAAATGATTCTTATAGATAAAAATAAAAATAAACATTTAAAAAGTATATATGTACAAATTCATAATAGACCTCATACAATTCTGGAGATAAGATCTAAAATGAGTTTCACTGGACAAAAACCAAAAGCAGAGAGGACCATGCTTCCTAGGAGATTGTGGGCAGGATGTTATCTGACCCTTTCTCGGCTGTTGTGGGGTCATATTTATCACGTCGTGTGACTGACTCATACACTAAGAGCTTCATGAACAGCTTCCTCTGTAAACGTAGCATTGTAGCATCTTAAAATCTTCCCCACCCTCATGTAGCTTTCTTCCCCTCACAAAGATACCTGTGGCTACATCTAGTGTTGTGGAGCGCTGTTGCCGTGCCTTAAAGATGGCACTGGCCGAGCTGGAGCTGTGGAGTAAACAAGTCCTTATTTGGACCCGGGGGTGTGCCCACCAGTGGCCTGATTCTATGTCAATGCCTAGTAGCCTATGACTGTGTGAAGTGTGGTATGGGCTCATGGGCGGTCCTACAAAAGGTATATAGTTCAGACTCCTGGTGGGGCTTGGGGCCACTCTGTTGTAACCGCTGTGCAAGACATTCCTGAGTAAACTGTTGCTGGAAGAACGTGGTGTGCTGGTCCTTCTTCCCTGTCGGTCAGGGTCGTCGGCGCCGCACATAGTGTAAAACTACAAAGTCCAAGATAGCCACCACAGAGGCCCAGTCCTCAATTTAACTATATCTACAAAGGCCATTTCCCCATCAAGCAACATTTACTGGTTTTTTAATGGTCGCAGAGACACCTCAATCCGCAGTAGAAAAAGTCTTTTTTTAAAATTGCCTCCCTTTTAAACTTGTGATTCTATTTCCTTCTTTGTATCTTAAAGAAACAATCAAATACATAAATAGAATTGCAAGTAAAATTTTTTTCAACAATGTTTCTAAAATCAGTTATAAAAAGTGAAGGTATTGCACAAAAAAACATCAGTGATTTTAAAGGGCAGTTTGAAGTCTATAACAAAGAATAAATAAGCATGAATCATTAATTCTGCACATGTTGTTTTAGTGACAGGGGAATGTCTTAGTCAGAAACTAGATTACCAACATGGTAGAATTCAACATTAGACACGGACATATTCAAAATGAAATTCATTATATGCAGTTCTTAAATATCCTTGTTCAAGTTGTTCATGGACAAGTGAGCTTAACTAAAAATTAAATAGCAATAGTGATCTGGCCAAAAGACTAGTAAAAGGGAGTAAGAGAATGCATGAGGAAGGTTTTCTCATAGGGATAGTCTAGAAGTCTCTAACACAGCAGCATCTGACATGAGATAATGAGGGAGAGAGGGAGGGGGAAAGGGAGGGAGGGAAGGGGATGGAGAGGGACTACAGAAAGGAGAAATGATTGAAAGGAGGGAGGGAATGAAGGAAAGAGGGAGGTAGGAAGGGAGAGAGAGAAAGGGGACTACAGAAAGGAGGAACGGAGGGATAGAACGAGGGAGGGAAATAGGTAGGAAGGAAGGGAGGGAGGGAAGAAGGGAGAACCAGAGGAAGGAAACAACTATTAGAACTAGCCTTTGGGGCCAGGCAGTGGTGGCACACGCCTTTAATCCCAGCACTTGGGAGGCAGAGGCAGGCGGATTTCTGAGTTCAAGGCCAGCCTGGTCTACAGAGTGAGTTCCAGGACAGCCAGGGCTACACAGAGAAACTCTGACTCAAAAAACCGAAAAACAAAAATCAAACAACAAAAAAACAAACAAAAAAAAGCAAAAAACAAAACAAACAAACAAACAAAAAAAGAACTAGCTTTTGGAGAGCAAGTTACCAAATGTGTCACCTACCTTCACTGCCTATCTCTAGTTCTCTTTATTTACCATGAAACGCCAATCTTAGAATCTCTCCATATCACAATAACAACAATGTGTGCTATTATTCTGTGCAAAGTGTGCATGTAGAATGCTGTTTTCTTACCTCTAAAAGAAGGTACATTTATTCAGTGTCTGGTGGCTATATGAAAAAGCTCGCAAATGCAACAATATGCATGAAATTACATAGAAATTCAAGAAAGAAGTCTGCAATGGTACCATTAAAATCTTGCTTCAAATTACAAGGCTCCATTAAATCAATTGTAGCATGTCTGTTATTACCACATTACACAATATAATGAAGATAATAAATACCTGGCATTTTCAGAGTTTCTTCCATCTAAATATTCCCATAGAGCACAATCAACTTTATGTGCAAATTGATTATGAGCTGTCTGCAGGTGAGGCAGAGCAGGCGGCATAAGCCACACTAACAAGGGGCTTTTCTCTACTCGCCCTGGCTCTTTTTATCTGCGCTTGCTAATTGGGGCAACATGAGCCAAATGCTTTACGAAATAATGAACATGGAAGATAATTCTAAGGAGCCTCTTAATAGTTGAGCAAAAGCACTTGCAAAGTAGAATAATTTGATATTTCAGTTATCATCATTTGCATTTTAATGAGGAGGACATTTTAACAAGAAAGGGCCAGTTTTATGACTCACCTGGGTGTGAGGGAATATGCAGAAACTTTCTATATATCAGGCTGAGAATTGGTGCATACACACACACACACACACACACACACACACACACACACGGGTCTCCTAATACTTTCACTCATAATGACAACCAGATGTATACATTCTCAAACCTTCATGTTTTTTCGAAGTGCAGAGACCAATTCTCACCTCCTAATTTTAATTAAATAGTACATTAACTCCAATCACAGATGAGTCTTCCTAAAACTACCAGCAATTACTTGGTAGCGGGGAGTACATTGTCCTTGTGGAATCTACTGCTTAAGTGTACCTCTAGATTTGTTTAATTTTAATTCATATAATTTTAAATTTAAATCTGAAGCACAATTGTGTGACTGAGAGTGTTAATGATAAGCAACTATGATGAGTTTCAGGTTTTTAGACAATAAATTACATAAAATCTAAATATAAACCATATATTTTTCCTTTTGCATGTACATGTGTGTGGTTATGTGAATGTATGTTTGCATTTGCAGATGCACTTGTGTACACATATATGTATGTACCTGTCTATATTGAAGACATATGTTGACACAGTGTGTCATCCATATTTGTACTCCAGTTTTAACATCAAGGCATCATATCATACTTGAATACAGATTACATCAATTTTGGATATTCTAGCTATCCACCTTCTCCTTGGCACTCCTGTCTCTGCTTCCCAAGCCCCTGGACTACAGGGCAGTGCCAACAGACCTGCACCATACTTACATTAGTGTAAGTGCTGGGGTTCTCACCTCAGGTTCCAATGGTAAAGGCTTTACCCACAGAACCAACCATCTCTCCAAGCTACCAACCATATATTTATGATAAAAATTTGGTATGAAATTTAAGATGTACTGAGCTACATACACACATACACACACACACACACACACACACACACACATATACAAACATATGCTTTGAAAGAATTACTGAGAAAAGAGAACAAAAATAGATTGATGGTTTTATATTGCTTACAAATTGAAGTGATGTCTTAGACATATTGAGTAAGACTATATGAATGATGAATACCCATTGTACTTGGCTGGTAATGTGGCTATTAGAAATATGTTACCTCTACATCTCCCCCCACACTTGGTGAGTTTCCACCTAACCAGGAGACTTTTCAGGAGAGAGTTAACCTGAGGAACAGTGTTGCATTCCTCACAGTGCCTTGAAGAATGGATGCAATCCTCCATTGAGTTCACCATTTACCTGCTCCAGGACCACGACTGGCCCCATTCTTCTACGTCCAGACCTTCATTTTCTCAGCGATTTCCTTTGCCATTTTCTGGATTTCTCTTTCTTCTGTTGATTTATGCACAAGAATTTTCTGTTCCTAGTACCTCACTCATGATTTCTATCAACCGCTTTACAAATTTTTCCATTAAGGTGTCAACAGAAACCAGTGAATACTTTTTCACCTTTTTAAATTGTTTAACTCATCCATTGGAATGCAAATAATTCCAAATGTTGCCACACTTCCTGGTCCTGCCTGCAAGAGGTTTTCACCCCATCCCCACTCCCCTTTGCCTCTGAGATGATGCTCCCCATCATCCAACCACCCAGTGCCTCATATCACACCTTCCCATACATCTTCCTTCCCTGGGGTATCAAGTCTCTACAGGGTTAGGCACATTCTCTGTCACTGAGGTTGGACAAAGCAGTCCACTGCTGCGTATGTTCTGTGGGCGGCAGACCAGCTCAGGTATGCTCTTTGGTTGGTGGCTTAGTCTCTGGGAGCTCCCAGGGGTCAGGGTTAATTAATACTATGGATTGCAATCCCCTTCAGCTCCTTCAGTCCTTCCCCTAACTCTTTCATAGGGGTCCCAGATCTCAGTCCAATGTTTGGCTGTAAGATTCTGCATCTGTCTCAGCCAGCTGCTGGTAGAGTCTCTCAGAGGACAACTATGCTAGGTTACTGTCTGCCAGCACAATGTGGCATCAGTAATAGTGTCAAGGTTTGGTGCCTGCACATGGGAGGGATCCCAAGTTGGGTCAGTCACTGGATGGCCTTTCCTTCCATCTCTGCCTCATTTTTGTCCCTGCATTTCTTTTAGTCAGGAACAATTCTGAGTCAAAATTTTGAAGGTTGGTTGGTGACTCCTTCCCTCCACTGGGGGCCCTGTCTTTCTACTGGATGTAGTTTCTTTAGGGCCCATCTTCTCAGTGTTGGACATTTTGCCTAAGGTCATCTTCAGTGAGTCCTGGGAGCCTCTCACATCCCTAGTGCCTGGGAAGTTTTAGAGGTTCCTCTGCCCACCACCCTCTGAAGCTGTATATTTCCATTCATTGTCCTGATCCTCTGGGCATCTCTTCTGTCTCCCACACACTTGGTGAAAGAGAGGAGAGGGATGCAAAGGGAGCAGGATCCATACTTTCTTGTTCCAGAATTCTTCCCATATCTCCATTTACAGAGATATTGAAGGCTAGAGGATCTCTGAATCCCCTTACTCATTACCCCAAGGATTTTCTGAACCACCTCCCACTGCAATTTATTTTATTTTATTTTTTACTGGTTATTTTATTTATTTATATTTCAAACGTTATCCCCCTCCCTAGATTCCCCTCCACAGGCCCTCTATCCCCTCCCCCTCTTCTGCCTCTATGAGGATGCTCTCCCGCCTGCCCACCAACTCCCACCTTGTCACCTTAGCATTCCTCTGTGCTTGAGGCATAGAGCCTCCAAGGACCAAGGAGCTCCCCTCCCAGTGATGACCAATAAGACAATCCTCTGCTAAATATACAGCTGGAGCCATGGGTCCCCCCATGTGTACTCTTTGGTTGGTGGCTTAGTCCCTGGGTGCTTTGGGAGGTCTGGTTGGTTGATATTGTTGTTCTTCCTATGGAGTTGCAAAACCCTTCAGCTCCTACGGTCCTTTCTCTAACTTCTCCATTGGAGTCCCCACGCTAAGTCTGATGTTTGGCTGCATATATCAGCATCTCTATTGGTCAGGCTCAGGCAGAGCCTCTCAGAGGACAGCTATACCAGGCTCCTGTCAGTAAGCACTTCTTGGAATAAGCAATAGTGTCTGGATTTGGTGTCTGCAGATGGGATGGATCCCTAGGTGGGGAAGTCTCTGGATAGCCTTTCCTCCAGTCTCTGCTCCACTCTTTGTCTCTGCATTTTCTTTTGACAGGAGGAATTCTGAATTAATATTTTTGAGGTGGGTAGGTAGCCCCATCCCTCAACCGGGGCCATGACTATCCAATGGATATGGTCTCTACAGGCTCTATCTCCCCTTTGTTGGGTATTTCAGCTAAATTTCTCCCTGTTGGGTCCCTGGCATCTGAGACTTTCTAGTGGCTACCCCCAGTTCCCACTCGCCCACTGCTACACACCTACTTTCAAATTTCTGACCCATTGTACTTCTCCCCCATCTCTTCCCATATCTGAAGTACTCCCTTTCCCTCCCCCTTCTCTCTCCCTCTACTTCCTGGAGATTATTTCTTTCGCCATCTGAGTAGGATTGTAGCATCTACATTTTGTTGTGATTTTCTTTCTTCTTGCTTTTCACGTGGTCTGTGAGTTGTAACATGGGTATTCCAAACTTCTTTTTGGCTAATATCCACTAATCAGTGAGTACATACCAGGTGTGTTCTTTTATGACTGGTTTACCTCACTCAGGATGATATTTTCAAGCTCCATAGATTTGCCTGTGAATTTCACGAATTCATTGTTTTTAATAGCCGAGTAGTACTCCATTGTGTAGATGTACCACATTTCTGAACCCTCTCCTCTCCTGAAGGACATCTGGCTTGTTTCCAGCTTCTCACTATTATAAATATGGCTGCTATGAACATAGTGAAGCATGAGTCCTTGTTATATATTGGAGCATTGTGGGCCTGTATACTTGGAGGCTTTCCACAGGTCTCTGGCCTGGCCTGGTATAAGAGCTCCAGCGAAGGAAAGCAGACTCAGGCAGGGAGGAGAAGTCGCTTCCGCTGCTCATCTGCCACTGCAGTTGGCTTCACCTCCCTCTCTGCCCTGTCTTCCGGGCCACTCAGTTGCTCCGTGCTGACCTGCACTGAGTCAGTAGGGCTGGGCCTACGAGAAGCCGACTAGACAGTGAGAAGTACAAGTACGGCGCAGCTTCAGGCGGTGTTTTGGGAGAGTAGACCTCTCCACAAGTGTGACAGCTCTTAGAACAAAAGGCTCAGATGATGGAGCACACCTTTACTTCCCTGGATAGGATTTATATACAGTTTTGGGGGTCATTCAGATTTTGACAGCAGGTACTTCTCATTGGTTTGGGCTAAGAGTTTGGGGAATCTTTATTTGCATGTAAGAAGGCTTGGTGCTGCTAATACATGACCAATATCACACACCTCTCCTGCGGGGGAGGGGGGGCGGAGGCCAGGGCCTGTGGGGGTCTGTGACTGAAACAGGAGCCAAGGACGCAGGAGGCGTGACCTTCCATCCCATGCAGGCAGAAATTACCACCCATCGGGTCTCCAGGGTTTCAGACCTGGGGACCAGGTTACCTGAATAGACCACTGCCCCACAGAGAACCTTTTGGATATATGCCCAGGAGTGGTATAGTTGGGTCCTCAGGTAGAACTAGTTCCAGTTTTCTAAGGAACAGCCAAACTTGTTAGCATTCTGTCTAAACCCCACCCCACAGTTACCTGGCAACAACCAGGTAGACCTGACCCACCTTAATCCCTATAATGAATTCCTCAATGTCATCTTTTCTGCAATCCATCATTAACCATCTACAGAATTAATGTCTACTTGACCAGTAGATTCTTCTTTTCATTCTATATCTAGCTAATCTATCTGTTATTTATAATTCTCTCTGATAGTTTCCGTATAAGGAGTCACCATAGTTTTAGAACTTGATTTGCCATCACCTCTTTTTCAGCCAGATTTTATATGAAGATTCTTTATCCTTTCCCTGTGACTCCCATGGTTTATGACTTAATTATCACTCTGTTGTAATGATTCCCAAATACAACTCTGATTAATACACACATCAAATCATATGTCTTTAATCACTGTGTATTACGTCCCCCCTAACAGGATTCTACATGTAACTTACAGGCATTGGAAAGCTAATCTATGTATCCATGCCCTCTGTACATGTTTTCAACCAACCAAAGAACAAAAAAGAATGGAAAAAATATTTCATACATAATAAACCTACATAGACTTTGTTTTCTTGTTATCTCCTAAATAACAAAGTACAGTATCTATTACATATTATTTATAATGTAGCAGGGAAAATAAGTGATCTAGAGATGATTTAAAGTATATGAAAGTATAAGAGAATGAATGGGTTAAGTGAAATTACTTTGCCATTTTGTGCAAGGCACTTAAATATCCACATACTGTGGTTTCCACCAAGGACTCTGGATTCAATAACCCATGGATATCAAGGAAACTGGAAGCCATTAAACATACTGCAGCCTTGCATAAATTCTTCTTCAGTACATTTTCTATTTTATTTTATTTTATTATTTTATATTTTGAATAATCACAAAGCCTTACACCATTTCAATATCAGAGTTTTGGAGACATCTTCAAGTTCTTTACCTATTAAAGGATTTTAGAACCAGGGATATAGCTCAGTAGGAGACATTTATTTGCCTAGCACATGCCAGCCCTAGGCTCCATTCCTAGCAATGGGGCAAATATATTTCCTTTATTTCCTCTCTCCAGGCAGCATTAAATTTTGTCAGTTGGTTCTTAGGCCATCTTTTACCCTTAGTGCTTAAGTCCGAGTTCTTCGCCATTACCCTAGGCCCAGCCGTCACAAAAGCTTATCTGGAGTACATAGTAGTTTCCTAAATGTTCTATCATGTCAGCAACATTAAATCTAAACTCAAATCTAATTGTCTTGTTTTATTTCCTTCTCAAACCAATGCTCCTGCTACATATAAAGTCAAATATTCTTTACATATGGGCTGCCATAGACTGTTCATGTATTCTTCCTCCTTGTCGACTCTGCTAATATGGATGCTCAATCCCACGCACACCCTACTATATCACAAATATTTTCTAGGATTTCCTGACTCCACACTTTCTCATGCTGCCCCCTGAGTTATTGAAAACTCTGCCTTCATTTCCCATTATTGAATTTCTACACAGTCCCCAGGTATCACTTCCTGTCTTGGGTATGCTCTGGATTCCCTTCAGAGGAAACTGATTTCTATCTCTTCTAGTTTCTCTTGCTTTCTCATTCTTGACTCTATTTGTCACTATGGTCTGCAGAGCTGTTCTCCTTACAACAGTCTCTTTGCTGAATTGTGAGTTTTGAAACTCAAACGTTATGTCTCACTTTACGCCATGTCTCTGAGGGTAGATAAACAGATGAACAGGGATGATTAGTAGATGGCTGAAATACAAGGAACTAAATTATAAAGGAAGGCAGTTTCCTGGAAAACTGTGAGGTTCTCAAAGTTCTAAGATTTGCCAAACATATGGCATTGATCTTTCTTTAAGGTGAGGCGTAGTTCCTAGAAATTAGAATAGCTTGGGCCTGGAGAGTTTGGCTCCATGGTTAAGAGCATTGGCTATTCTTCCAGAGGTCTCTAATTCAATTCCCATCATCCCATGACAGCTCACAACACCCTTAAACAGACACTTATGCAAGCAAAACACCAATGTACATAAAATAAAAATTAATAAAAAATTAGAATAACTTTACCTTGAGAAACATAAATTTTCCTATACTCTTCCCCTAATTATATTTTACCATTTTAAAATAAAATTGTATAAAATCTACAAAGGTCAGATTAAAAATGAAAATCTGTATGTTTCTTATATCTAAACTCACAGAGCCATTCAACCATATCTAAGTTTCTTTCTCATTTTGCCATTTTATGTGCTCTTGGTCAACACACATCTAGTATGAACATGATGTAATCTTATGTTAAATATGCTGGATATTGAACAAAATTAAAGCAAATGAGATTTATTAAGAACCCATTCACAAAAAATCAATTATTGGAAGAATAATTCACCATGCAAAGATATATGGATACAGAGAGAAGGCATGAAAGATCTTTCCATGATGGAAGAAAGCAAATCATTAATCAGGAATAAGCAAACAACTATAATGCAAGTGAGTTAAGAGCAGAGACCACAAAGTGAACAGCCTGGACAGAAGAGATGGTCAGTATAAAACCATCACATGTGCTAGTTACTATCTATTCCCAGTGGAATCAGAAGGAATGTGCTTCGAACATAGGAAAAAATAAAAACAAAAACAAAATTGGAGCTGCTGCAATGGAAGCAGGGAGGAACAGAAAACTCCAGAGGAGTGTCTGATGCAGTGTCTATCTACCTTTCCAATGTGGCCAAATCATGGAAGCCCAGTGACCTGATACAGGTCACACTTCCATCCAGTTCTCCTCATATAGCACAGTGGCCCACTGTACATGTGCATCCCTCAGTATTTATAAATTAAACAAATCACATCATATGAGCACATTTTCCAAAAGTGGTGTCCATCTTTTTCTTTACAAATTTTGAAATATGTACAAATGAGTAATTGAATGAATGTCGACCTCCTCTGAAATGAATTATAAATCTCCCCAAAGTCTTTGTCTGTAGTTGTCTATGTCATATTACATCTCCCACTTTCAGCAGGGATTTAAGCTTTGATTGTGAATATACAATCTTATGTTAAGCTGATTTTGCCAGAACACTATACCAGGACTGGGCCTCTTCCAGTAAGTATGTATGAATGTTCTGAAAGAAAGAAAACATCCCAAAGCTCATTTTATTCCTTTTGTTCAGTTAATAATTTACAAGCTTCCTCAAGGTGTAGAACCTACATTGGTTACTTTATAGACCTCAGAGGAGATGCAAATCCTTTGTTAGAAATGAGAAATAATCTTAGGCACAATATCATCAGAGTTCTAGCCAAAAATCTCAACCATGCAAATAACCTCAGCCTGTGAAAAGGCATGTGGGGGCAGGCTTAAAATAGATGATCATGGGTTTTTTCCTATTACATTTTGATAATAGACGTACATACATCTGCACTCTCCTACCTTGGAATTATACATGTAGAGAGTCACTGTGATTCAAAAAGAACTGATACATGAGAACAGGGCAAGAAAAGTCATGGAGTTTATATTTCCTGTAAATGGAAAAATTTTAAACCCCATGGATTTTAAGTGAAAGAAAAGAAACAGATTGCTAAAAAATTAAAAGTACTATTTTTTTTCTAAAGATTGAAATTATTCTTTTTTTATTTTTATTTTTTAATTAGGTATTTTCTTATTTACATGTAAATTTCTCCTTTCCCAGTTTCCCCTCCAAAAAACAAACAAACAAACAAACAAAAACAACAAGAACAAACCCCTGTTGCCTCCTGCCTCCCCATGCCTGCCACCCCACCCTTTCCCACTTATTGGCCTGGCATTCCCCTACACAAGATTCCTGAAGTATCCCCTCAAGTATCTGTTACCACTCTAAAGTTTTCTCCTATGTGAACACACATACACGGCCATGGATCTGATATCACAGACTTAACATTTTCTCCTAGGTGAACACACACACATGGCCATGGATCTAATAACACAGACTTAACATTTTCTCCTATGTGAACACACACACAAACAGCCATGGATCTAATATTACAGACTTAACATTTTCTCTTTTATCCTGTGTCCATTTAGACTTCCACTTTCTATATACCATATAGACCCTTAAGCTTGTACATTTGGCTAATCACTGTCACCATCAGCAAGTACAAAGCCTTTGTTTATTTGGCATGTTTTTATAAGTCATCTACTTGGTATTCAGAATCATGTTACTTGTTAAATATATATTGACATTGGATGAAGGAATGAAAAACTAAATGAATAAACAAATATTTGTAATCTCCATCCATCTCCAATGTAGTGCATAGTACAGGAACAGGCATCAATCAAATAACCAGAGTAAACATCATGCAACAATCTTATCATGAGGTCTACGGTATCTCACAGAATAATCGCACATCTTTGGTGAATTGTTGGGCAGCTTTCCAAACATTTAAGCTTTTAATGGAAGGATAAACAGTGTGACATGGACCATCTCAGAGGGAGGATGAAGTCAGTGGAAGAAAGCCCATGCAAGTTATTCCTTTTTGGGTTCTCAGCAGGAGAACTGAGACCAGAGCAGCAAGTCTAGGGGAGCAGAGCAGCATGGTCCTGAGACAGACTGAAGAAATCAGCAAGAGACAGTCATGCAGAAAAGTACACATCGTGACAGTAGTTTTGTTTGTTTGTTTAAAGAATACAAATCTGTTTTCAGGAGCTTTCAGGAATGAGGTCCCTGGACCAGAATTCTTTGCTTGCATTGTTTAGATCCATGAAAGCTTTGAAGTATCCAGCAACGATGTAAGTCAGAATTAGTGCATCAGCTATGAGGAAAAGCAAAAGAAGTGGAAAATCATATGAGGAAGGATAGTCTGAAACAGAAAGGGGACGGTAGCTTACAGAAGACCGTCAAGAAAATCTGAGGTCCAGGTTTATGAAAACAGGTCTGCAAAAATTAAAATTATATCCTTTTTAAAAGAAAATTTAGGTGGATTCGAATCAGATAGCATTCCACACCCATTAAATGACTCAAATCATTAAACTGTAGCAGAACTATGAATATAGCCTGTTCAATAATACTGCAAGAGTGGGTGAGTACATTAGACACGTAGAGCAACCCATGGTACCCGAAGTGACCCCTAATGTACCTACGTATTTTATTTGCTAATAAGGAGAATGTAAAACCACAAGGGCAAGAAAGTAAATACAGGAAAACAACACCTGGAGTTCATTATGCTGGGGTTGTGGATTTCTTGTTTGTTTGCTTGTTTGTTTTTTTTTTATTACTTTTAGTTCATAGACAAAAATGTGTGAGATAAATTTTGCAAACAAGACTCAGAATATCAGTTAACAAATGCAAACACAAGAAGATGATGCTAGGGGTGAGAAATAAGTCAGTTTTAGGGAAAGTAAAAATCATTCAGCAGAGATACATACAGGAGTCAAATAAAATCAAACAACTAACAAAACAAACAACATTAAAAGAGGTAGTTGCCCTGTCCGCTGGTAAAAGTCAATAGGATGATAATAGTTAACTTAAAGCCAGGAAGAGCAGAGGCTTCAACATTACCCCAGAATCCCAGCAATACAAGGTATATTGAGTAAATACTATACCAGGAAGGGTTAGGACCTAGTGACAAAAGACAGAGGAATGATTTAGGTAGACGATCCAGAAGTAACATTTTAAAAGAGTAATTATCTGCTATTCACATATTCATTGACTTGGTGACCTCTGACAAGTCTAGAGTAGCTAAAGTTGAACCAACTTTCCTATTTGGAATGATGTAAATAGTAGACAAGAGGTTAACTACTGACAAAGTGAAAATCTAAGGCGCGGGATGCAGAAAACTAGATTAAAGAGCCCGGCTCCCATTTTCCCAGCTACTTTTGGCTAATACCAGTCATGAAGATTACTAAGAAAGTAAGAAGGCAAATGCTAATAAGGTCCTGCTGAACCCCTTATCTTAGGGTTCAAAGCATAAAAATTGATTAGGATATAGATGGGTCTTCATAGAGATCTGCAATATTTTTTATCTTTGCCTCTAAAACTGGATTCAAATATTCCTATCTACACCCACATAGTGCACATGAACTTACACTGACAAACACACATAACCATTAGATAAATATATAAGTGACGGATCTGAACACATTCCTACATAGTACTCATAGAAGAACCAAAGGCTGAATCATCCTCTGGGACATGATAACACCATCTAGGCCATACACTGATTCTGTAGCTCTTTAAATACGATGTCTCAATCTAGTGTTAAAAAAAAAAAAAAAAAAAACCAACATGCATGGTATGTGAGAAGAGACAGCAATACAAAGCATTAGTGAAAGGATTAAAACCATGATAGACACAGATGAAAAGATCCCTGTTAATTAAAGACAAGTTGAAAACGAGTACAACAAAGAGAATTTAAATAATCATTGGAGAAAAGGAGGACAAAGAAAAATTATTCATAAAGTCTGAGATATACCTATCTAGAGAGGTGAAAAGAGATGTGTGTATGTGTGTGGGTGGGTGGATGGATGTGTTTGTGAGAAAGAGAGGGAGAGAGAGAGAGAGAGAGAGAGAGGCTATGATGAAAAATAATAGCAAAAGCTAAAACCAAGCCAAACTTTCAATACTCAAAAAAAAAAAAAAAAGAAGACGTACAGTCATCAAGATAAAGACCCCCTAAAACCTAGCATGATAATAAAAATATTCGTGGGTGCATGACACTAAAAATACTGAATGGTTTCTTCCTCTACATATAATTTATGTTTTTGTTATATAGATCTATAATTTTCTTTTTTAATTTGAAATATTTTATTGCTTATATTTTTCTTTTTTATTGGTTATTTTATCTGTGTACATTTCAAATGTTGTTCCCCTTCCCGGTTTCCCTTCTGCAAGCCCCCTATCTCATCCTCCCTCCCCCTGCCTCTATGAGGCTCCCCCCAAGCACCCACTCTCACCTTACCACCGTAGCATCCCCCTACTCTGGGGCATCAAGCCTTCACAGGACCAAGGGCCTCTACTCCCAATGATGCCAGATTAGAATTTTTGAGATGGGTGAGTGGCCCCATCCCTCAACCAATGGCTGTGCGTACCCACTGGATATCATCTCTACAGGTTCTATCTCCCCTGTGTTGCTATTTCAGCTAATGTCATCCCTGTTGGGTCCTGGAAACCTCTTGCTTCCCTGGCATCTATGATTTCCTAGTGGCTTTCATCTGCTAGAGTTTCTAGTAGCTTTGAATTTCACATTGAAACCTCTGAATTGAATAAAATTAGTATAGTTACTTAAACATCTGTGAAAGACAATTCCAAAATCCTGCAGTTGTATGAATCTGATTCTGCTATCAATTGCTTCTGTGTTTCTATCCCCAAATATGATATGGAATTGAAGAAAGAATTATAAGAAGTAAAAATTTTAAATAAGTATTGTCCAAAATTAGATGCAAAATTCTAAACATGATAAATGGCAATAGAGTTCCACAATAGTTTTCAAAGAAAGTTTACTAAAAATATTTGCTATTTAGGAAAAAAATCACATTTTCACATTTAGAAAATTATTCATGAGTGGGGCATGATTGTGAAGAGATTTAATCCCAACACTGAGAAGGCAGAGATTGGCAGATCTCTAGAAGATGAAGGCCAGCATGGTCTACAGAATGAGTTCTAAGCCAGCCAGCACTACATAATGAGACCATATCTTCAAAAGCAAACAAATAAAAACAAAACACATCAGTTAAATAACTCAAATATGAACAAGATTAGGAAAGAAATCAAAGCTATCTTAAATGCAGAGAGATTGTTTTTCCACTAAACTGACTATCCATTTATGAAAAAAAATCACATTTGCAACAAAAAAGAACATCTTTAATCTGATATAAATATGTACAAATACATTTAGAAATAAGAGCATAATTAATCTACTGTTAAAGTAATTTCTACTTTGACTATTAATATTGTCTGTTAACCATTCTTCATATGCATGTGTCATGTGTACATGTATGTGTCTACAATGTGTATATATTTGGATGGATGTGTGGAGGCCAGAGGGTAGATGTCAGGTCTCTTCCCCAATTACCCTCTACCTTGTTCTGTTTTTTGAGACAGGGTCTCTCACTCAACTGAGATTCACTGACCTAGCTAAGCTGCCTGTCCAGTGAGTTTTGGGGACCCACCTGCATATGCTCCCCAAGTGCTAGGATTATTTTAATGTACCAGCATGCCTGACTTTGTATGTTCATGGCATACTTAATCAGGGATTCATGTTTGCAAGGAAAGAATTTTACTGACAGAGCCATCCCCCCTGTTTCTCTATCAACTATTCTAAAAGGGGTCTCAGACCATCCAAATTACAGGCAGAAAAGTATATGGCACCCAGAAGCACTTTAGCTGAAGACAGTTCAGAGAACAGTTGTGAACAGATCAAAAGCACCCAAGAGGAACAACGAAGCATCCAAATGTGAAAAAATATGTAGCATGGTATTCAGCCATCCTGGGCCAAAATAACACAGGGAGGATGCCCTGATGGATGCAAAGGCTTGCAAATGTTGTTTTCTTTCTAAAATCCCAGCAATGTGATCTGTCTTGGCCTGTGTGGTGTTTCCATAAATGATTGCTTGATGACAACCTTCCTGCCTATTTTTATTCTCTGAACAATAAAGAGATTTTAAAATTAAATTAAGTCAATTGTTGATACAGATGTTGTCTATACATGTCAATAATAGTGAGTAGATGTGACATACAGAGAAAAAAAAATAACCAGAATGAGGACAATTATACACCTACAAGCAGATTAATTAAAGCAATTATATGATAAAGAATGAGAGCAATTTCCCAGTGTTTCTAAGCAAGGAGAGAGAGGGAGCAAGATGTGGGAGAGGGAGACAGAGAAAGAAAGTGTTGCCTCACCCATTCTGGTATTAGCCAGTATTTTTCACTCTCCCTCTTCAGTGGTCTGGGGTACTTCCCTGACACATAGAGATTTTCGTAGACAAACCTCAAAGCCTAAGACGCTTTCATGGAGATCTCTGGCCCGGCCCAGTGCAAGCATTCTGGCAAAGGGACGTGAGCATGGGCAGGGAGAGGAAGTCGTTTCTGCCACTTCTGCTGCTGCAGTTGGCTTCATCTCCATCGCTGCCATGCCCTCCAGGTTACTCAGTCCGAGCCATCCTGCACTGAGTCGGGTCGAACTGGGCCAATGAGGGGCCAACTAGCCATTGAGGAGTACGGCGGAGCTTCAGGTGACGTTTAGGAATAGTAGACCTCTTTGTTTTAAGAGTTACAGCTCTTAAAACAAAAGTCTCAGATGATGGAGTAGTTCTCGCACACCTTTAATTCCCTGGATAGGATTTATATACAGTTTTGGGGGTGACTCAGGATTCAACAACAGGTACTTCTCCTTGGTTTGGGCTGAGAGCTTGGGGAAACCTTATTTGCATGTAGGAAGGCTTGGTGCTGCTTATATGTGACAAATATCACACACCTCTCCTGCGGGGAACCTGTGGGCAGCTGTAACTGCAACAGGAGCCAGGGTCCCAGGAGGCATGGTCAAATACCTTCAGTCCCATGCAGGCAGAAATTACCACCAGACTTTTGTTTGACCAGGACAAGGTTGCCTTCACAGACCTCCGCCCCACAAATCCCCCTTTTTCTTTTTAAAAGGAAGAGGTGTCATCAGAATAACTGTCTACTATGTCGGGAACAGTTTGATACTGAACCAAGACCTGATTGGTAGTGCTTTTTGCAATGCTATTCATCTGCTGCTTTAGAAACTGAATGAGACAGGGTGTCAAGAGAAGTGAGGCTCCAATGGCTAGTATGGGGCCAAGGAGGGGAAGAACCCAGGCTACCAGGGGATTAGAGTACCAACGGGTAGGGGTGTTGGGAGTATAGAGTGCCCAGAGGGTCCCCCTCAGTTTTTTGAGCATTTGTATATCTTGTACTACCAGCCCAGATTCATTGACGTAAAAGCAACATTACTCCCTCAGAAAAATGCAAGTACCTCCTTATTCAGAAGTCAGCAAGTCCAGAGTTCTCCGGTTTTGGAGAGCAACTCCTGGTGTTGAAGAGACTCAAGGCTGTCTGTAGTGGAAACCATCGCCTCTTCAACCTTGTCTTGGAAGTCGCTGGCCAGATGTTGTGTTTGGACACAGGCTGCTCCAGCAGTTCCTGTCGCACCCAGTGAGACAGCAAGGCTTAGTCCAATGAGCAGAGGGATGAAGACCTCTCTCTTCTTTAGGCTTTCTCCTGTCTGCAAGGTGAGTTCTTCAGGTTCATAGAGACAAACCTGGGGGACAATTATCATGGGGGCAGAGGAGCCTTGAAAAGGAGGGAGGGTTAATACAGGCACCTGTAGTGCCTTTGCACCAGAGGAGGGCAGAAGGGTTAACACATACTGATTTGATGATGGTGATGCCATGGACACATGTAAGATGGGGTTTTGAGGAGAGGCAAGGCAGGGGGGGAGGTAAGTCAAAGAGAGAACTGTCCTACGCTTTCCTCATGGGTAGGGTTTCATGGAGGTTGTGAAGGGAAATGTTGATGAGAACGGCTGCTAATAATGGTCAGGAGAGAGAAGCATAGAAAAAGCATTGGCAGGAGTTGGGGTGGGTTCTTAAGGAAAGGAAGTCAGCTGCATATTGGATGTATTATAACCAGGAAAAGGTAGCCCGCAGCTCCTTCTGAGACTGATTTTCCTGTTGGAAAATATTAGCATGGGTAAAGGCTGATTTGGAGGCAGGAACAAGCTCCCAGGAAATGTGCAGCTTAGCAACTGGGTATTTGGCATAGCCATTGGGGTAAAGTTTACCCATGACTCCGATCCACCAAAGTTCATCCCATGGATCGCTGATTTGGAAAGCTGAAAATGAGTTTTAAGGTTGGTGAGCATGGTGCCACCATGACTGGTGGATTCCATTCTGCAGCTCCAGTATCTGCAACCTCCATATGTGGAGACCTCCGGAGACATTCATCTGTGTAAGGAAAGCAGAGAAAAGGTCTAGGGTTATGGAGATGGAATCTGGTTGTAGAGGGATCTCAATCCTGGTTCAACATCCTTGAAGTGGATAGTCCTGGGTCCCTATAACTTTGTTGTATCCATTGTGGGTTTCCCTAGCGTAGAATCTCCAGTGATCGGTGTTGTGAAGGCTAAGGAAAGGCTGGGCAGTGGCAGAATTAGAATGAAGAATAACAAAAGCAGCCAAGAGAATAGAGGAGAGGGGGGCTTGTGGAGGGCACGTGGCCTGGGCAGCAGTCACCAGGTCATGGATGTCCTTCCAGGAGATCTTGTTGTCCTTCTGGGTTTGGTGTTTCCTCTGCCTCCTCCTCTTCTTCTGTCCTTGATCTGCCAGTGAGATGTGGGCCATCTTCTTTGTTAGTAGGGTGGTGTCAGACATTTCTGACAGTAACCCAGACAGGCTTAGACTGGTCCTGTGAAAAAACACAAGTGAAACCCCTCATGGTTGTAAGGAGGGGGGTCTGGGTCCCTTCCAAATTCCATCCAAAGATCTCATCATCTTATTAGGATGGGTTGGGGGTTAATTTTGGTGTGTGCCAATGGAGGGAGATAGGAGGATATTAGGAGTTTTATAGAACTCAGTGAGAGTTTTAGGATTCCCCTACCTGTCATCAAGCATAGTAGTTCTGATTTCATGTGTCAAAGTTTCTTTTTATAGTTAAAAGTATACATATTTAATTATGAATAGGTTAATTTCTATACATTTTAATTAAAATATAATTACATCACTTTCTCCCTTCCCTTTCTTCCCCAGAGTCTCTTACAGATATTCTCCGTCTAACACTCTTAGATTGATAGCCTTTTTATTTTACTTTATTTTCATTTTATATATGCACATGTGTGTGTATGTATATGTAATATATGTGCATGCAAAAAAAATGAATCTATATTACAACTCTTGGGATTATCTGTAATCCTAGGTTGGTAGGAGTTAATGTAGGGTAATTTTATGAATAAGAAAATCAAATCCCAATAGCAGTATAAGTGACTCAAGGTTATAAGTAGATACTAGCAAGTCATAAGCCAACCCAGGGGAGATACTGGCACATGCTTTTTCCAATCAATCTTAAGTGGCCCAACACATCACGTTTTTTAGAATAAAAAATACAAAGCAATCAAATCACTCTCCGAACACTGCTGCTCCAGATATCACTACCTGTGCAAATTTCTGTACTCGATTTTATTACCAGGAAGATCTTTGAATCCCAGTGTATCAAATCTGCAATGATTATTTGTGCCTCTAAACTTCATTGCTGGGCTCCTTAAACCTGTTCTACTTACCTAACACTCAGATAATCAATAGTAAAAAGTTATCCATCATACCCTGGGATAAGAAAAAGGAAAATAAATGTGATCCTACTTTATGGACTTTGAGAAAGTTAATTCATACAATGGAACAACTGAGCACCAGTCCACCAAATTCTTTAAAAGTTTGAGATATTTATACATTGAAAGGTAAGAAATCTGAACTAATAGTCTATAAAGAGTATGTAGATGAATAACTAAATAATGTACATTTGTTTCCTGGTAGCAACTCAAAACACTGTCATATAATGCTCTAAAGTGGCCTAACATATATGCCAGCTTGGCTATAAAGGAAAGCTGGTGAGCTACCATTTAATTCCATATGCTGGTGGTGAGAGACTATTGACTAGAAAGAGAGAGGGGAGAGAGTGGAGAGAGGGGACAGAGAGAGAGAAAGAGAGAGAGAGAGAGAGAGAGAGAGAGAGAGAGAGAGAGAGAGAGAACTAATCCAGAGTATTTTAAGTATTTAAACGCTGGCTGATGTGTCCCATCCACCCATTTTTTCTGCTAGATATTGTCACAGGTGTATTTGTTGATACTTACAGTTTAAATTGATCAGTAGAAATTTAATCAGAGGGGATTGTATGATTGTGTATCATAAAGCAAAATAAAGGTTGAAAACTATAAGCTCTTTTAAAATATTATTCAAGAGTACATAATTCTTCAGCCCAGGGCCTTGGCCATGTATGCAAGACAAACACTGTGACCACTGAGCCCTTCTCACATCCTCCAGAATATGTATATAAAATTCAAATGCTAAAGATATTTCAGTGACAGAACCTTCTCCTGGCATGCACAAGCCATGCCATGTGCATGTGCATGCACCAGGCATGCACATGTGTATGGTCTCCAGCTTCTGAAAGCAAAGCCATCTTAGCACATTGTACTAATGCATTTGTACCAATTGGGAGTTAAAACCACACAAATACTGCAGAAATGTAGACAGGTCTCACTCATAAGCAAGTATCTACTTCTGTGCTATTTGCTCCTGTGTCAGGCTTAGTTCAGGGAAGAATGCCAAGGCAGGTTCATGTGAAAGTCTGGCCTTCTGCACCTCTTGAAGACTCAGAACTTGCACATAATTATGAAAAGAGCCATGAACAAGGAAGGGTACTGTCCTCTGGAAAGGCATCAGCACTTAGAAGACTTGGGAAGGAAGTCCACAACTGCTTGCCTCCACATCACTTTTGTATAGGGGGAAGAAAAAAAAAAACTAATTTAAAATTTAAAGTCTCTGGAAGTTGAATGTGTCATTACAGCTAAAAGCATTTCTAAAGGCTGTTTAAATTTTATCTGATAGAAATCTTTCTAAAATACATCTCTGCTCTCTTATTAGAGATAATAGATTGGATTTTTAAAACTTTTTTCCTTAATGACTCAGATTCACATTAAGATGTAAATTTAACTTTTTCCCCTCTAAATTACATCAGCCACATAATAAGTGCTTTGCCTTTAACATTCCAGGCTGGGGCTAGGATAAAAAGTAGGTGAGGCCCTCAGTCTGGGTAAAAACTAGGTAATATCAATGAAAATATGTTTTGTGAAATTTTTAAAAATTAATGTGAACAAAACCCATGCTGAGCAAAGTATCAAAATTTCAAATGAAATCCAAGTCAGGAGGGCAGATTTTGATTCAGCTTCAGGCTCTAACCCAGCTCAGCATAGCTCTGCCCTCACACAGCTAGTGTTCATATTATGAGGGGAAGGACCAACCTCTTTCACTTATTAACTGTGCATACCTTATGATGTACACACAGATTGCATTAACTCTTTCTCTGCCCTTATGTCTCATAAGACTCTGTTTATTTTGCTTCAGGACTCCTGGAACGGCACCACAATCTTCTGCTTCACATCAGTGGGAGATTAACTAAACACTACCCTAAGAAGATCTCCCAAATCTACAAAGTTATCTAAACATACATTTGTACATGCATGGCAACATTTTAAGTTTAATTTTATTCATACAAGTAAGCGTTGATGGATCCACTTATAGTGTAATCATCATCGGGAACTGTAAGATTTGAGGAGTAAAAAATGAAGGAAAAAGGAGATACATTGTTTAAATGTTTAAAAACATCCATTATAGGACTGAAAGGCAAAACTGTCTAGTGAATGAATATTGAGTTAGCTGACAAGATAAGCAACATTTTAAGAACACTGAGAATGTCTGAGGTGGGTGTGGAATTAGAGCCTGTTTATTGAAGTCTTCTATCCTGTGGGACAGCTACAGAGCACAGGTGCAAAGCAGGATGACAGTGGGAAAGCTGATGACATAGAAGCATGACACCAGAGTAAAATTGATTGGATTAGAGATTTTGTGAAGAAGAGAGAGACCAGCAAGAAAATCCTTTCCCCTGCTGCCTCAGCAGTAACTCATCCAGTTCAGAAAGGGTAGAGCCAAACTCCAGATGTCAGATGTTTGCCTTTTCATGCTATCTAAGAGTGAGATGAGATGCTCTTTATGTTCCCTGTAGACTATCAGTAGAATTAGCAATGAGAAGCGACATGCAAGGCAAACTCATTATATCCTATCCCTTGTCAATTATCTAAGAGTCTCCTCTTTGACAAAGAAATCATCAAAGAACTGACACTCAGCTGATTTAACATGTTTTTCTTTTTAAGTCATAAAGAATTGATGAGTCCATGGAGTTAGACAAGATTGAAGGTGAGCCATTTGTCCATATTACTGACAAAGGGTTTTTTCTGCCTCTAAAGTCAGAGACTCACATTTATCTGAACCTCAGCTGGTACCATCAATACCTATGTTTACAAAAACAAGCAGAGCATCAATAATCATAAACTTCATATCAGAGCCTTCAAGCAAAGCCCCACTAAAGTTCAACAAAATTGCAATGAGCAGTGTTTAGAGTAAACCTAGTACATCTCAAAGCATGGAATCTTTCTTCCATTTTGAGGTCCCCCATTGCCTACACATTACCCATTTTCATATTCACAATTCTGTATTTCAAAATATCAAGAAGTCTACAAAGATGGTCTTGACTATAGCCCAGGAGGCCTCTAAATGCAAGTAGAATCCTTCTGATCCTCAAGCATGAGTTTAGTTTCCCAATTTCCCCCTACTATCAGACATTGAGGAGTTCCATGTCTAGTTCTTACCTCATATTTATAATATACTAAATAAAATTAGAGCAAAAAGAATGATCTTTTCATGTAGAAACATTTATCTACAAAGAGCATATTCTAAGTCACAAAATAAACACCAGCAAATTTGTAAGAATTCAAGTTATTCAAAG
>JADRCD010229854.1:0-20701 GCA_019843815.1 Montemys delectorum | reverse complement strand
CCTACAAAGGATAATAGATGGAAAACACCAACATAAGGAGCAAAACTACACCCTAGAAGAAGCATGAAAGTAATCTTTCAACAAATCCACACAAATCTAATTCCACCACATACAACAAAAACAACAGGAAGTGACAATTACTTTTTCTTAATATCTTAATATGAAAATTAATATTACCAATATATCCTAATTGATTGAAATCCAAAAATATGAGGAATTAGAAATTTATTGACTGTCACCCAATGATCTCTCTAATTTGGTAATTGGAGAAATAGGTCCAATATTGTACAATCTGTATACACTTTCAGCTTGTTTGTACATGACAGTGTCTTGCTGTGTACAACTTAATGGTCTTGTAATCTTCTTTCTCCTATCTCAGCCTCTCTATTAATAGTATTGTTTATTTCATGTCTTTATACTATACTATGGTTTTCAGAACAGCTTACATATTTCAAAAGTATTTATACAGCCAAAAGAAACGTAACAATTAAATTGGGAGGTAGCTTGTAAGAGAACAACAAAGATTGAAACTGAATGCTTTGCTTGACATTTGTATCAAATTTGAAGAAGAGGACTTTATAAGTTACTCTTTCTCTGAGATGCATGCTTTTCCAAATAATCACAGCCAATGAACCAAATTCTTACCCTCACCTAATGTCTGTGCCACCCTCCAAGCAGAACCATTGTTCACTGAAACAGTTGGTGAATGACTTTATGGATAGACCATCTTAATCCATACACCATTTCTTAAATGAGTGTAACCTGTTCTCTGTGGGCTGAGAATAAAGTCACTCACTCAAGTCAAATAGCTTTGACCATAGCAGGAAGTCTGTATCCAAAAATCGTGCCTACAATTCATTCCTTGGCACAGCAGAACTGTCAACTCTCAGCTTAGCTACTATGGAGGTAAAATCCTTTGGTGATGTGAGGGTCACTGAAGTACAGCCTTATTACAATGAACTCCAATGTCTAAAAATTGTTCTTATTTTGGGCTTGTAAGACAGTAAGAGCCAAGATTTTAAGCTCTACCAAATACAAAACAAACAAACAAACAAAACGACTTTATATGTTTATGTTCATTTAAGAAAATACTAGCAGTGATCTATTATGTTGAAATATACAGTTAGTATGTTTGGAGTTATTTAAAATTTATATTGACAAAAATGTATGTATTTTCAGTATTGCTGTAGACAAGCATCTACATAAGACTGTTAAATTGATTGTTGTTTTATATCAAACAACTTTTATAATACTCATTTTTGTTATAATATTTTATGAATTTTAAAAAATATGACAAAAAGATTGTAGATATTGAAGGGGGTCTCTGGGAGGGGTTGGGGTATAAAAGGGAAACAAGAATGTGAGTTAAATCTATTTACTTAAAATATGCTTTTAAATGTTAACAATTTCAAAATAAATTGAAATCATGTAACTTTTCTCATCATAATACAATAAAGCTTTAAAAGCCCGAATCTCAAAAAAGTTATTTTGTGTGTATGTTTATGTATGAATATGCTCAGATATTTATATACATGTATATGCTATCATGCATGTAAAGGTCACAGGTTGATATAAAGTATCTCCCTCAACTGAGAATGACAGTATTCTTCCATGAAATGATTAGCCAGAATAGCTCTATTTACCAAATACAATTAACCTTAGATTTATCAGAGGATATATCATAAACAGTAAAACTTTCAACAAACGCAACTGTTCATATTATCTAAAATTGTCAATGAGTTGGAGTTTTGACTCATCCAAAATCTAATCCTAAAATCTATGCCCTTAAATTTTGTTGATTTGTATCTATTTATTGCCAAGTTCAGTTTTGCATTTTTGTACAATAAATCCAACTGCTAACGTAACACAACAGGATGTCTAACTAATTTGCTCCCAGCATTTGTGTATGTGGTTTTTTTCCCCAGTGGCAATTACTGAAGACTAGTAATTTTGAAAATTTGATATCTCAAGATACTAATCTCCAGTGGGAAGTTAACAAAGTGGAACTTCTACCAAAACCAACCAAACAAACTAAAAACAAAACTAAACAAAACAAACAATCAAAAAACAATTCTGAGAATATTAGAAACTTTAAGAAGTTTAGCAATAGGGTAATACAAGTCACCAGGCTCTGCAAACTATACTAAGATACCATATTTCTGACCATCGTGTATAATGTAAAGCATGCAGTAAAAGTGCTCCCATTCTTTATTGGACTTTAACACATTTCAGTGTGGTTACCCTATATTCTGCTCACTCTGTATGTGCAAATAAAAATTGTCAACTCTCTATGTTTAGACATCAATCAAGTTAAGATGAGCCAAAGCATTCCATTTACAATGACATAAGCAAAGCATAAACTTAAATCATTAATATTTAAATCATTAAATAGAGCTATCATTCCCTAAAATATAAACAGCAACTCTGTAAGAAAGACAGATGTCCCAACAGCACTAACAGGAATCAATGACTTTATCCTTATTTCAAGAAGCTCACTGCAATTGCAAAGTATTGTAACTGGAAAAGTATTAGCAAGATGTTTAATACAACTAAGCATTAACATTATTTCTTCTAATTATTTTGTGTGCAGAAATTATATTAGCATTTTATTACAAATAATGAAGTAATAATACCAGCCAATAGTCGTCATCTGTCATCCCAGCAACATAATCTTACAGGGAAATGGAAGCAGAGGAAGGAACATCTTCAGAAACTGTCAGGCCAGCTAGCAAATTATATGCAACAAAGGAGTGACCTTCTTCAAACACGATGTCCTCAGACCTTCACAGACATGCCTTGGTACATACACATACCCAAACACAAAATATGTCTTTGTTTATCACCAAGCATGATTTGCCTGATAATCCTAATACTCAGATGTTGAGGCAGCAGGATCCTTAAGTCAACACTCTCCTGGGATGCATAGCAAAACCCAGCCTAGTAGAGTTCGGTAGAAGAAATATAAATTTTTCATAGGAAATATTTGTGGTACCAGATCACTCAAATTCTACAGAAGCTCAAAAACCAATAGCTATAAAATTGGGACTGAATTTTTAGGATCCATGCAGGTGTGTGTATACAAACAAACACACACACACACACACACACACACACACACACACGCACACTTTATCCATTTAAGGGCACCAAAAGTTCGACTTAAGAAAATATTCTTCTGCTCTATTCCCCAGTGTAGGGGAACGCCAGGGCCAGTAAGCAGGAGAGGGTGGGGTAGCAAGCAGGGGGAGGGGGAGGGAACAGGGGTTTGTTCTTGTTGTTTTTTGTTTTTTGGGGTTTTTTTGGAGGGGCAACTGGGAAAGGAGATATCGTATGACCTGTAAATAAAGAAAATATCTAATAAAAAACAATAAACATAGAAATCAAAAATAAAACACATTTACAAGCAATGTAGAAAAAAACAAACAAAAGCAAACAAATAAAAAAAGAAAATATCCTTCTACATAAAGGGCAATCAGTTCTTTGAAATTTCCAATGACAAGCTAAGCTTCTAGAGCTAACTAATTAATTTTAATAACCAGTCAGATCTTCAAAAAGTCACTTTCCAAACTAAGCACTGGCTATATAGCAAAATTTCAATTTTTTAAAGTAAAGGCTCAAGTGAATGTTTATGACCACTAGGAAGATAAAAGTTGAATGAAGACTTGGTTAACATTAAGAGTGTTTTAAAAGCACATAGAAACATGACTTATTATTTATTCATATGAAGTTTAATTGGATTTGTGCTACACAAGGGATAATGGTCCTCCCAGAAGCTTTATTTTACCAAATGCAAACCCTAGTCCCAGGTACAGGTACATCATGTTGGTGGTCACATTAAGCTAGAGACACCCCACCAAAGAAGTAAATAAATGACATAAATGTATATATGTATGTATATGTGTGTGTGTGTGTGTGTGTGTATGTTATAGATGATAGATAGTAGATAGACAGACAGACAAGACAGACAGAAACAGGCTGTTGCCCCTTCTCTTGGCTGTGCACAAGAATTTGAACATAAGAACTACTGTTGAAGACCTCACATAATTTGCTCACAGAGTGAAACAGAGAAATCAAGTGGTGACTGACCAAGAAGCCTCTTTGCTGCCAGCTTTCACAGTACCAGAAGAAGCTAATATAGGTTGCTGAAAGGAAGTCAGCAACAGCTTTACCCAGCTGAGAACTTTGTGAACCACAATGACCAGTGTGACAAGACATCCCCATGGGTGCAACAGTAGCATGAAATGTTACAATGGTAAACAACTGTTTTCTGACTAGATTTAACACCCACTTCACAAAGGAAAAGCATTTCTTGAATTGCTAACCCAGTTGAAAACTCATGGCTGATATGCTCATGGGCCCCAGGGGATGAGTCTATTATTATTTTGTTAAAAGAACACAATCTCAAACTGTCCTATAAGTTTATAACTATCTATCTATAGATTAATGCAGCTATCAATCCTCATTTTAAGTTTCTTTGCACTGCTGGCGGTGGTTAATGTAGGAACTGATAAAAGTGCACAGAATAAGTGTGCATGTGCTGCATCATAAATAGAACATTTTTATCACTCCTCTCCCCAGGCTTCATGGACAAGGCAGATTTTAAGAGCCAGAGATTAGAAAGAAGCAGAGTCAAACAGTGTCTACTAGACATAACAAGATAATTGCACTCATGAACTCACATTAAATGTGGCTGCCTGCACAAGAGTAAACAAGTCAACGTTGTAGTATACAAGAGGGAGGGGCTCATGAACCTCCCCTACTTCTGAGGACCTACTGACAGTTGATGGCTTCTTGGCAAGGATAAATACAGCTTCTTTAAAGGAAATGATCCCTACTGGGTCAACCATACTCTAGTGGCTAATCCTATGCCAACTGAGAACAGTTACAGCACAAACTGGACTCAGTGGGTTATTTAAAAGAAAATAGGGAAGTGAGGATGGATCTGGAAAGAGTTATGGGAATAGAGTGGGAGGAGAGAGAAAAAGTTGGGTAAAGATTTAAGCACTTAAAGCACTTGGAATGTAAAAGAAGTTTGACTACAATCAAAGTCATTTACTAAAAGCAGTCTCAATAATTGTATTAAATAGACTTTCTTATAAAACCAAAATGTCAGGACTTTAATATGTAAGCAGAGTGAAACTGATATTTAAGCAGAGTGAGACTTCAACCATAACAAGTTAATTTTATTGAAGGATTTAATCTTTAATCTAAAAGTGCAATACTGTGTATTGATCTTATAAAACAACCTTTACCTTTTAAAGATACTATTTTATAATGTTTAGCCTATTTCAATCTTCATAGAAATCAAAATAGCAAATGTATCTAGACTGTAAGATATTATTTAAGCGGCTTTTCCCCAATTTAAAAATATTCATAAATGATATATGTTTTAATCTGAGATTTGAAAAACAGCCATAAGAGTATACAGTAGGGAATTCCTGTCATTGGTTTATTCTAGTTAAAGAAAAAATTGACAAAGTTCCATTTATAAATAGATTTAGCTATAGTATATTTGTAATGAGAGCAATTATCTTAGAAAGTAGTTTTAAATATAATTTATAATATATAAATATATTTAAATATCACTACTAAATTATATTTTCTCTTGCCTCATAGGTACAAAGAATGACTTTCAAAAAACTGAAATAAAACTGGACAACTGAGAATAAGAAAAGTGCAGGGCCAGGCATAGTGGTGCATTTGGGAAGCAGAGTTTCTATGAGTTTGAAGCCACTCTAGGCTACATGAGTTCCATGCCAGCCAATGATACATCATGAGACCCTAACTCAAAAATAAGAAAAAGAAAAATGGAGGAATGGGATAGTCACCTCTACCGTATCCAATGCATAGTAACATTGAATATTTAATATAACTACAACTAGTTTAGATTTTGCAAAGTCTACATGTTACAGGAATTTCACCAGCACCCTTTATTGGTCTACCTTGGCACAAAAACAATGAAAAATTATATTAATTCACAAGCACTATCATAGTCCATCTTGCTGAAATAACAGAATATTAGAAATGGGATAATTTGTAAAGCAAAGAAGTTCATAGTTCATAAAGCTGGGAAATTCAAAGGTGTGGGACCATTAGCTCCTTGGCTTCTGGTGAGAATCTTATTGTAGTAGCTGGGGCTAGCCTGAATGCTCAGTAGAGGCAAAAGGGCGGTTGGGTGTGTGCAAAAGGCAGAACATAAGGGCTAATCTTGCTTTAAGAAACTGATCATCACACTAGTTACCTAAGAGGATCCAACAGAAGCAAGACCTGGCTCCTTCACTCTTGTGATACAGCAATAATCTAGTCATTAGACATCTAACGATCTAGGCACTTCTTACTAGGCTCCATCTTCCAACAGTCAAATAGATGTATTCAGCCATTATATAAAATCTCTATACCATCAACAGTTATACAAAATAAAATCACAAATTCAAATGAACAGGTTCCTAAAGAACTCTTCTGTTCAAAAGAACAGAATAGGAGAAAAACAATTTAACAAGTGCTCCTAAAATAAAACTTGAAGCTATAAACTGAAAGAAGAAAAAGAGCTAAATGATCCAGAACAATTCAAATGAAACACTTTTCTGAAATATATTTCAATAAAATCAAAATGACCTTTAAAGTATACAGCCATAGTTAAAAATTACAATTGAGAAAACATCACAAAAGAGGATGCAGAATGAAAATAAGAGCTGAATAATGGAGTGTAATGCTGTAAAATGCTTTCCTCAGGACATGTCTAAACTATTGCACCCATTAATTCATAGCTGGTGTGGTTATTTTCATAAGACCTGCTCAAGAGCAAGCCAGCCAAAATTCTAGTATAGATAACAGCGATGTTCTCCCAGCCCTGCCACTTACTGGGGAGCTATTGGCAACTGATGGTTGCCAGGAGAAGGGAAGTCACTATTTTCTCTGGAAATGTAGCCACTAGTAAGGTTCTCTGGCTCCATATGGACACATGTGCAGCCCTAATTGGACTTAACAGGTTATACCAAAAGCATAAAACAAAAAGCAAAAAACAAAATGAAAAAACAAAAATGGAAGAGTTGGGAGGGGGACAAATTGAAATGAGTACAGGGAGGTAGGAGATATAGGAGTAGTTGTTAAAATATTTCATTATTTAAAAATATGATATTCTCAAGAATAAAGAAAAATTATGGGGCTGATGAGATGGCTCAATGGTTAAGAGCACCACTGTTCTTCTGAAAGTCTTGAGTTTAAATCCCAGGAACCACATGGTGGCTCACAACCATCCGTAATGAGGTCTGACGCCCTCTTCTGGTGTGTCTGAGGGCAGTTACGGTATACTTACATAACAATAAATAAATCTTTTTTTTAAAAAAAGGAAGCTTATAATTAAAAACTACATCTAAGTTTTTACTATGCAAATCACCATATTACTAAAATAATACTCTTCTTGAGTCTATTTTGACTCTACCACAGATGGAATTGAACCTAAAGTATGCAAAGCAACTAAGGATGGTGGAAATGTATGGACCATTTAGCTAGTATCTTTGAAAGAGGAGAAAGCATGTTCAAGTAAATCAAATAAATATTGAACTACATAAATGAAATTGTGTTTTTCTTTTTTTTATTAGATATTTTCTTGATTTACATGTCATATGATATCTCCTTTCCCAGTTTCCCCACCAAAAAAAAAAAAGAAAAAAGAAAAGAAAAAACAAAAACAAAAACAGAACCCTGTTCCCTCCCCGCACCTCCTGCTCACCAACCCACCCTCTCTCTCCTGCGTCCTGGCACTGGCATGCCCCTACACTAGGGCATAGAACCTTCATAGGACCAAGGGCCTCTCCTCCCATTGATGACCTACTTGGCCATCCTCTGCTACATATGTTGCTAGAGCCATTAGTCCCACCATGTGTACTTTTTGGTTGGTGGTTGAGTCCCTGGGAGCTCTGAGGGTACTAGTTAGTTCATATGTTTGTTCGTCCTAAGGGGCTGCAAACCCTTCAGCCCCTTGGGTCCTTTCTCTAGGTCCTTCATTGGGGACCCCGTACTCAGTCCAATGGATGGCTGTGAGCCTCTACTTCTGTATTAGTCGGGTACTATCAGAGCCTCTCAGGAGACAGCTATATCAGGCTCCTGTCAGTAAGCACTTGCTGGCATCCACAATAGTGTCTAGGTTTGAGGATTGAATATGGGAAGGATTCCTAGGTGGAACAGTCTCTGGATTGTCCTTCTTTCAGCCTCTGCTCCATAGTTTGTCTCTGCAACTCCTTCCATGGGTATTTTGTTCCCCCTTTTAAGAAGGAACGAAGTATCCACACTTTGGTCTTCCTTCTTCTTGAGTTTCTTGTGGTTTGTGGATTGTATTAAAGAATTTCTGGTGGAATCACCATCTAGGACCTTAAGCTATACTACAGAGCAATTGTGATAAAAACAAAACAAAACAAAACAAAACAAACAAACAAACAAACAAAAACCTGCATGGTATTGGTACAGTGACAGGCAGGCAGATCAATGGAATAGAACTGAAGATCTAGAAATGAACCCACACACCTATGGTCACTTGATTTTTGACAAAGGAGCTAAAACAATCCAGTGGAAAAAAGACAGCATTTTCAACACATGGTGCTGGCTCAACTGGCGGTTAGCATGTAGAAGAATGCAAATCAATCCATTCCTATCTCCTTGTACAAACCTCAAGTCCAAGTGGATCAAGGACCTCCACATAAAACCAGATACACTGAAACTAATAGAAAAGAAAGTGGGGAAGAGCCTAGAGCACATGGGCACAGAGGAAAATTTCCTGAACAGAACACCAATAGCTTATGCTCTAAGATCAAGAATTGACAAATGGGACCTCATAAAATTACAAAGCTTCTGTAAGACAAAAGATACTGTCAATAGGACAAAACAGCAACCAACAAATTGGGAAAAGATCTTTACCAATCCTATATCTGATAGAGGGCTAATATCCAATACATACAAAGAACTAAGGAAGTTAGACTACGGAGAACCAAATAACCGTATTAAAAAATGGGGTACAGAGCTACTAAACAAAGACTTCTCAACTGACGAATACCGAATGGCTGAGAAGCACCTAAAGAAATGTTCAACATCCTTAGTCATCAGGGAAATGCAAATCAAAACAGCCCCGAGATTCCACCTCACACCAGTCAGAATGGCTAAGATCAAAAAACTCAGGTGACAGCAGATGCTGGTGAGGTTGTGGAGAAAGAGGAACACTCCTTCATTGCTGGTGGGATTGCAAGCTGGTACAACCACTCTGGAAATGAGTTTGGTGGTTCCTCCAGAAATTAGAAATAGTACTATCAGAGGACCCAGCTATACCACTCCTGGGCATATACCCAGAAGATGCTCCAACATGTAATAAGGACACATGCTCCACTATGTTCATAGCAGCCTTATTTATAATAGCCAGAAGCTGGAAAAAACCTGATGTCCCTCAACAGAGGAATGGATACAGAAATTGTGGTACATTTACACAATGGAGTACTACTCAGCTATTAAAAATAATGAATTCATGAAATTTTTAGGGCGATGGATGGATCTGGAGAATATCATCCTGAGTGAGGTAACCCAGTCACAAAAGAACACACATGGTATGTACTCATTGTTAAGTGGATATTTAGCCCAGAAGTTCAGAATATCCAAGATACAATTCACAGACCACATGAAGCTCAAGAAGAAGGAAGACCACGGTGTGGTTACTTAGGTCCTTCTTAGAAGGGGGATCAAAATACCCATGGTAGGAAATACAGAGATAAAATACCCAAACATTCTTAAGCCAAGGAAAAAATTAACTATCTCTATTATTATTATAGAAACTCCACAAAGGAACAATTAAATTGTGTCCACTTTAAAGTACAGTATGAACAGATATAACATGAGAAATATAAAAATGAGATATGTACATGTCTGTATTTCTATAATTTATCTGACTTCTAAAAATATGTAAAAAAAAACAACACTCTGGAAAAAAAACCATAAGCTTTATTTCTTGAGTAGCAACAAAATGATTTAATATATTGCTGAAAACATCAGTCTTTCTAAATAAGTAAAACTTTTAAGTAAAAATAAATGAAAAGGTTCAATTACTTAAAATACTTTGCTGCTATAATAGCAATACCGGTTAGTAGGCCAGTAACAGCCTAATAATTGAGCAGTTAAATCCACAGTAACTATAGATGAGATGAAGCAAAAAAGGTTTAAGAAAAGAATGACTGCTTAAAACCTTATGGATGTATGGCTACCCTTTAGGTTAATCTACTAATGCCAATATTATAAACAGAGATCTGCACTAAAATAGGTGCAAATCTATCGGTTTTCTCAACCTAGTAAATTAAGTCTGCCCTACAAGGTGTAGTTCCCACAATAATATCCTTAGGCACAGCTAAGGGAGCATACCATTGACCAGAAATACATAAGCACACTTCTCCAGAGTAAATAGGTTCAACAGAATGAAGTCTCCAGAAATAGGGAGGTACAAATATATATTCTAGGATTTACTTTCATAAATATTGACACTAAAGAACCAAATATGTAACTATGAAGCAGTTTATCCAAAATCGAATGCTTCCTTAAAGCTGGGATAGGGAACAACAGAAGAAAACATCGTGAAGGGAAACAAAATGACACCTTCATCAAGGCCAGGGAGATTGGTTGGTTGGTTTGTTTGTTTTTTAAAGGATAGATAAAACACTGGTTAGTGTTTGCATACACAGAACACATTCCACACCAACAATTCTACTAATATTATACATAAAAGATCTTCAGGAAGTAATGCCAAGGATTGAAAACAACTTGAAAATAAAATAAATCCACTACTAGAAATATTTTACAATAGCATCATCCTTTATTCCTCTAATTATAAACTAGCCAGTTCATCTTAGTCAATGAACAGTTCTTGAGTCAAGACTGGCAATCGCAGTGGGTAGAGTGGAGATTCCAGTGTTTATTGACAACTAACTTTAAAATTTTAGCTTAAATAATGGAATAACCTTATTAAATTCCAGTGCCCCACAACGTGAGTGAAATAATCCAGATTTTAGTTTGGGAAACAACTTGTCATTAAAAATATACATTAGAGCTGGGACAATTGGAATACAAACATGAGCACCACCTCCAGATGTACTGGAGACCCATATCAACGTGGGAGGAAGATGAAACCACACCAACCTAATTATACAAAAACGATGACTCAACTGTTTTCCCTCTCTCCCTTCTCCCTCTCCACCTGTTTTTCTTAATCCTTTGAATGTAGTGTTGAGGTGGGATAAGAACTGAACAAAATGTAAAACCATTCAGCAAACACTAAGATCCTTGAGCTTCCCAGGTACTCCAGTAGACTGGTCTTATTTCTATGAGGCAGCCATTACTTAAGATTTCTCTAAATGTTTTTAAGGATTGTGTTTTAATATTTTAATCAGAGAGTAGCTACAGGTGCTTTGGTTGGGGATACTTAATTACTTCAAATAAATAAATTCCATCACAGTCACATGATCAACTTGGTGGGCTGTCTTGAAGCACTGACAATATATATGCCTATTTAACAAACCAGACAAGAAAGAGTGAGTCACCCAAGGAAAACTATCAAAGTAACTGCAAAGACAATTGCTGGTTAACCACCTTTCATTAAGCTCTGAAGTAATGTTGGTTAATGCTAACTGCTACTATTTGAAAAGCTGAGTGAGTTATCACAGTGTGTCTTCTTGGCTGACAGGTGGCCCTCAGTATCATCATTCAGTAACTTGGACTTCCTTCATCTTTTAACCACTATTCTTCTAGACCTTCTCAGTCTTCTGCAAGAATCTATTTCAGCTGGCAGAGAAGGGAATATCAAGACTAAGGGAGATCCAACTAACATTGAACAGGGTAAAGGCATCATATACTATTTAGCTTGTTTAGCTGTAAGAAGCAAAGCTACAAAGTATACTCTACGAGTGGACTTATAGGAGGAAATAAAAGAGGATTTATCAAAAAACCAGAAATTTTTACAACAGAAAGGTCTGAATTATCCCTAGGAAGAGTTCAAATCAAGTTTCAAAGTCAGTCTCATCAGATAATCTGTCACTACAAACAGAATAATCTAGATTAATCAACACTATGTTCTTAGTAATGTTTTTGGAGGAGTTATTTTCAAAAGTCTTAATCACCCCTACAAAAGATTCACTTTCACTGAGAATATCATGTGTAATTTCTCAATGTGATCTCCTTATGCAGGTTTGGAGAATAGTACACTTATCTAAACTTTCTACAGGCTAATCAGAGATAAATGATAAATGAGGTATGTCATTTCAACCAGATTTTAACTACACATGCAGTGTCACAACTAATAGAAAAAATACTTTGTTAAGCAACATAAAACAAAATATTTAAGCTAAATATTCTTAGTAAGTTTAACAGTAATTTATAAAACATACTTTTAAACTACATTTTAATTTATTGTGCATATGTGCCTATTTGCATCACATGTGCAGGTTAGAGAACAACTTTCCGGAGTCCATTAACCCCTTCCACCATTTGGGTGCAGAGGACAGAACTCAGATCATGCTCAGAGCAGCCATCTTTGCCTGCTGAGCCACCTCACTGGCCCTACAGAACACCTTTGATAAACTAAACCTCTTGGTAAGCAAGGACTCCAGTGCTATATTGTCTCTTCTAGGTTAGAGAACTGGGAGCCTCTTGAAGACTAGCTGTTGTATTTTCAAATGCCTAGCATCATCAAGCTTAATGAAAGATCAGCGTTTTCTATCCAAAAGGACTATATTCATCATTCTCTTCTACTTTTAAAAGAACATTCATTCTCTTAGTAATGTTTGTTCTATGTAGCACAAGGGAAATAATATAACAAATCTCAATGTCTTTTCAAAGACTTTTCAGTGTCAACTCAGAAGAATGTTTAGTAAAACTTCAAACAAGTTGATAAACATTAAAACATTTGAATAGAAGATGATATTTGGTGGGTAGGGACATCCAAAAGTGACTACTCTCAAGAAACTGACACTTTTTTGTAAGACCTCAAGAGCTTAAATAGCTGCAACAAAACAAAAAGATATGTAGTTAGTGCTTCAAAAGATAACGAGAAATAACCATTACCTCCACCTGAAAAAAGGTGGGGATATTTGAAGGCTACTTGCAAAGATTTCAGGAGTTTTCTGCAAAAATGCATGTATGTTAAAAAAGAGACATTCCTAACAGGGACCATGAATTCAAAGCAAAGAGTAACAAAAGAACATTTAATAAACCAAAACAGAACATTTTCTTAAAAATAGCAAGTTCAATCAAGCAAGAAAACAGGTACAAAATGGATGTGTCAAGAGTGAATCTTTTATGTCAAGTTAAACATGGTAGAATGTATTTCTTTTTTTTTTTTTTTTTTTGGTTTTTTGGAGACGAGGTTTCTTCTCTGTTTAGCCCTGGCTGTCCTAGAACTCACTCTGTAGACCAGGCTGGCCTGGAACTCAGAAATCCACCTGCCTCTGCCTCCCAAGTGCTGGGATTAAAGGCGTGCACCACCACACCCAGCCTTAGAATGTATTTCTATTAACCTTAACTTAGAAACCAAAAGAAATCTTTTATAAAAATCACTTTTGTCTCCTCTAAAGATAGACTATATGTAACTGTAGAAAAACAGCAAAATAAAAGCCTAATGACAGGGAAAGACCTAAGTGGTATCAATTCTTAAGAATACTAAGCAGTCAACAGTTTGACAGGAGATAGTTAGGACCTGGAGGGAATATAAAGAAATCGATATATTGAAAAGAATTCTGAGACAAAACAATATGTGGTCAGAAGGGAGAAATGAGTTAGAAGGAAAGTCAAGCTTTATGCTGGCACAAAATAAATCATCATCATCACCACCACAATCGCCATATTTTCCAGTACTCTAAGTTTACCATGACTGTGTTCCACAGTGCCAACAAAGAAACCATTTCCACATCAAGTCCTTGACTTTAAACTTGAATCATTCAATATTCTGATGCTCATAACTGTTCTTCTAAATTATATCTCTGCACAAATGAATCATTAAAGCATGATTCAAACTTGAAACTATACAGTTAAATGATTTTATTCTCTTAGTACCATAAAACAATTTTATTCCACTTTTTCAAAGCATGTATTCTTAACAATTATTTCCACACTAACAGTATAGTATACTCTACTCTCTGAAAACATAGGTCCAAGAAAAAAGGTACTAACAAAATTTTAAAAATAATATACTGGATACAACCATAACTTTAAGTTATGTTTAATGATTCTTAAAAGGTAACATGTTGACACTAAATAATTCTTCTCCAAACCCCAACACAACAAATCTATTCTTATCAAATAACTTTATAGGAAGCAGTTTAGTACACAAGTTCAACACTTAAAACATTCCTCCAGGAAAGACACATAATTGTATTGACATAAGTAGTAAATTACCTCAATCACACAACTTCAAAACTGAACCTGGTTGGATCTCCACTGATTTTATCTTATGTGAGTGGGCTAAATTTGAGTCACTACCATTCACTATACTAAAATGGAAGTACTACAAATAGTACTACCATGAACCTCTATACTATGTGGAGAAAACATTAGGAACTTCTCATCTGGTGACTGAGAAAGGAAAGTGCTCTTCAAAGCACCCCGGCACATATGTGTGTTCTCATTCTCCTCTTCCCTTCCCTTCCTCCCCTTCCCTACTCACAACCTGGAAAGCTGGATGTTAAAAGGGGGAAAACAAAACAAAATCAAAAACCAAACAAACAAAAAACACCCTCTGGGAATATCTAATTATAAACAAAAGATTCCATTCCTACAAATAAATGACTAGTCTAATGATGTTTACTCATTGTTTTTTCTTCCGACAGTGATAAGAATATAGGGGTTTCTAAAAGCTCTTCCCAAGGAAGAAGAACTACTTCCTAAGGCTGCTTAGGAATAGCACTATTATTATGGACTATTATATGGAGTAATGCCTCTTTATTTTTTATTTGTTTATCTGATTAGGACACAATTACATAAGAGACCTTGGAATATTTATCTAAAATAAACACATGTTTTCACAGGGGAGTTGGGGAGAGGAAGAATAATTAGTACAGGAATTCTTTCCTTTTTAGGAGTTATTTGAATTCCAGATTTCTAAGAATTTTCAAACTCTGGGGAAGTAATGGAAACAATATATTCATATTCATTTCAGCTTCTTAAGGTATTAGCTAATTTTGCTAAATGTCAGAACATTTATTTAGCAAAAAGAAATAATATTACTCAATAATACGTTTTAACAACCTCAGATGAGCCTAGCCTTGTGTAATTGACTTCCTAAACAGTTTGTTCAAATAACATTTTGGTAAATTATATCATTTTACTTATACATTAAGTTAAAGAATCAGTAAAGCAAATAACCACCTAAAAAGCTGCCTGACAGTTTAAGTTTTTCATCATAATAAAATACAAGTTAATATATAACTCATATTCTCCCTACCTGGGTTTTAGAGGTAGTACAATTACATTTCTAACTTAAAGAACCACTGAATTTTAGGCATGATGGTGTTAAATTACTAGAAATATATCAAATTTCGATCCTTATTCCATGGAATCTCATTAGGTCAAAATCCACTTGACAGAATTCCAATTGACTGCTCAAAGAGGGAGAATTGCTCTTCCCCAGGGATGAGCACCCTAATTGGCTATCCAGTAACAAGCAGTTATACACATACAAGCAACACTAAATGTACTTGGCAGGTTGTATTTATGTAGTTATGCATTTATATATAAACAAGTAGTATGAGTGTAACACTAATAAGAAGGAAAAGAACCCATGAATTTGAGGTGGAGAGGTGGGGAGATGGGAAGGAACCAAAAAACAACAACAAAAGGATAATTTGTACATGGGTCAAAATATTATCAGAAAAATGTCTGTTTACATTTCAGACTTTTGGCTTCTTAGGAAAATGTCTCAAGGTCAAGGTTGGTTTACATATTGGTTTGTGTTAGTCTTTTGAATGAATAACTTGGTAAGCAATAATTTTAAAGTCATTTAGTACATTTCATACTTTATAACTAATAACATGCTTAGTTGTGTCTAAATCTTGTATGTTACACGAAAAAAGCACACTATAAAAAAAGCCTATGTTATGTCTTTCAAAAATATGAACACTTCTGTAACATTCATTTTTGTCCAAACTATTTCTATAGCAAAACACTGGTTTCTTCTATAACATACAAAGATCTAAATCAGTGCTCTCCCAAGCTTAACCATATTTGAATGTTAAGTCCAAAACAAAGACAAAAACCCATAAGTAACCAAAATTAGTTAATATTCTATAAAAGGAGCAGCATAAATATAACCTATTAAATTTAACCTATCATGTATATTTAAGATTTCATGTCTTATGAACATTCTTCAGTGATTTCATCCAGAGTATGCATACTTGTCTCTCAGTGTGTGCACATGTCTATTTATATAGCTCAAATAGAAATCTCTGCAAATCCTATATATGGATTTAATAAATATTTACTGCAGGGCCTCTTAAAAGAAACAGGTGTATTAGATAAAGCAGACATATCCACCAAAATTACCTTGCATACAGAGTTACAGAAACAGTAAGACAATTTTAAGAAAAATGAACCAAACTTCAGCTAAACTGTCCATTAATTATGGACTGCAGGAGTGGCTATGATGCTAAGGCCCTGTTCCCCAACTGGTTCTTGATCTGTCCTGTCAGTACAGAAAGCCAGGGGCCAATTGCTGGGTGGAAGGTACAGGCAGGCCTTCAGGTCCCTGGAGGCAAGCAGGTGGCCATGTGAGGTCTCAGGAGGATCAATGAGCTGTGGCTGCTCCAATAGGTGGGCAGTCAGAGATGTTTAGCAGGGACTAGCTTCAACTGACCAACTAAAGTTAGGGCAGGTGGGAGGAGCAGAGCTAAGAAGAAGGGCATATTTTCCAGGCAGGAGATAGCACCTAGCAATTGTGCCAAGAAGAAAAGTTGAAAATGAAGAATTGTGCTGGAAGGTGGTGGCGCACGCCTTTAATCCCAGCACTAGGGAGGCAGAGGCAGGTGGATTTCTGAGATTGAGGCCAGCCCGGTCTACAGAGTGAGTTCCAGGACAGCCAGAGCTACACAGCCTAGAAAAAGAAAGAGAGAGAGAGAGAGAGAGAGAGAGAGAGAGAGAGAAAGAAAATGAACAATTGTGTGTGTGTGTGCCCTTTATCCATGGATTCAAGGGAAGCTTGGAGGGGGCTGGTAGTATGGCCCATTCCTGGAGCATAGGCAGGGTAGTAAAAAGCTGTACGCAATGATAGACTAGTAATGCAAATCAGACATACAAAGATTCATCATCTCCACTATGTATTGACACTGTTTTCTTTTTTTCCCCCATACTGAGAAACTTCAAGAATAAAGTATTCTTAATGAATATAAAAAACAGTCGTTTACCTCCCTACTTCCCAAATTCCCAGTTAAAAATTCAGATGATTTACCACATGGTTATATTCAGGGCCATACACTTTTCCTCAGTATTCTATTCACAACATTAGAAAAGACTGACACAAAAATATGATTTATTAAGCATCTGTTTGTTCTTACAGAGGTTAGGTGTAAAATTTAATCCTTAAATAGTAGTTAAATAGTAGTTATATACTACATAAATATATTAACTTTTTTAGTGTATGGCTTATGCAAAGTGAAAAAACACAGTAACCAATCTAAAGACAAACATAAGAGTAACCATAAGGGTTATAATGCTAATACTACTTTAAAATAAAAACTACAAGTTAATAAAAACTACATTCAACAATTCAGACTTCTACAACAAAGTGTGTGTGTGGGGGGGGGGGGCGGTTCAGAGTGCACAAAGGCCAGTAACATCACCCTAAGTTAAACTATGGGAGAACATTATATATATATGCAATGAATGCAGTATATTCAGACATAATACAGAAACCATGGAACAAAACTATTCTCAGTTTCAAAAATGGAAGGAAAATACATAAGAGTGATAACTTTAAAATAGCTCCCTGGATCACTCCACTGTTCTGACATTTGAAAGAAAGCATTTTAAACATGCAACTATAGATAGATACTAAAGATGCTTACGGAAGATCAAAGACTGGATATTGTACAGCATGCTTGTAATCCAAGAACTCAGGAACTTGAGGCAGAAAGATAGACAGCTTGTGCTACCTAAACTATATTTAGTTGACCCTGTCAACTAAATATTCTCTTAAGAACTATATTAACTTACAAATTTCTAATACTGGAAAAGATAAAAATCAGTTAATGAACTCTTCAAAAAGTTTTCCCATGACCATACTAGATAAATAAGACAATATTTATTACTATGAGCAGTTTATGAGTACTTTTGACCTTCAGAAATACTAGGCAGCAAGTAACAGTGCTTTTTAGTTGTTTAGAAATACTGCTAGATGACAGCAGAAATACTTAATTGTAATAACCTGGCAGATAATCTTAAACACTAACCTTGCCACACTATTATGGGTTTCACTAGTTTCTTCAACTCATTCTTAATTTTGGCAAGTAATAATTAAGGTACAACATAGTGGCACTCCGTTAAATTATATATGTGAAGTTCAAACTTACACTGCAAGCACGGCTGTTGGCTTCCAGGAAAGCTGACTAAAGCTACTGCCAGCTTCTGGGACAATTACTTGAGACTAGTACCTGCTTAGTAATTCTTTAGGCATTAGTCAAGTCAGTTTACCACCATATATAACTAATTCTTACAATTTATGAAAAGAGAAGAGCACTTTGCACAGTGTAATGTAATTTAAGAAACAGCTAGTTAGATGTAAATGAGACCAGACACAATGATGTTCATAACCCTGAGCTCCCCCAGCCCAGAAACAAAGTGCAATGTCCATCTCTATATCCACCGTGTGTGTGTGTGTGTGTGTGTGTGTGTGTGTGTGTATACACACAACACTCTTCAAAAAGTTTCCCCATGACCATACTAGATGAATAAGACAATATTTATTACTATGAGCAGTTTCAAAAATGGAAGGAAAATATATAACAGAGTGATAACTTTAAAATAACTCCCTGGACCACCTCCGCTGTAAGAAGCAAGAAGAGAAAATGGCCATCCTTCCATATTCCATTTTAGTTACATTCAGCCAAGTGTCCTAACATTTTTAGACACCCTGAAAGTATCAAAGCATGTCCCAGCACAACAGAATAATGCCATAGAAACATAAAAGAAAATCTATTTGTCTTTCTTTTACCTAAAAATCTCAGCAATTCATCAACTATGGAATCAACACAGAATCTAGAACTAAAAGAACAGAATTCTACACTCATTTTCTTGCTGAATTTCAAAGTATATATAGCTTGGCAAACAGTCACCCTCCAATGTTTCTATCTACAGCAACTAGAGAGACAGGACAATACAAAGGAAGTCACCAAGTACTCATGAACTTGCTTCCTCCTGTTATTTGCCTCAACGACATTGACATGAAATAAACCACAGTGATAAAAGCATCAGCTGTACCTATTTCTATAAAAATGACAATTCTGGATAGGTATTTTTTGACAATTTGTTCCTAAGTAATATTCTTTGATACTTCGGACTGCTACTGCTAATCTACTAAATTTTACTTTGCAGCATAAGCACAAATATTTTCATAAATTACCAGAAAAACTAATTATGTTCTGGTCATTTCTAGAAGTCCAGACAAAGGGTAAGGGACTTTGGCGCTATAACCATTCCATCAGTTCTTGAGTAGTATTCTCTCTCTTCAGTGTAATTTTAGCAGACCAGTTAAGAGACCATGTAGTAGATCAGCTCAACTTCTTTTTAAATAAATAATATATAGGATGTTTAAAAAAAAAAAAAAAGACTGTCAAAGATTTGGTTTCTTAACATTTAATAAGAGAACAAACAATATATACTGAACAAAAATGACAATAGTACCAGGAACAGATCCAGGACAGGTACTACAAAGAAGCCAACTTGGGTGGTGTCTGGGAATTCTAAGCACTGGGAAAAAGACTGAAATAAAATTAAGACCCAGAGCCATTGGTAATATGCACCCTGACACAGTATTAGCAGCAAATAAAAGTTTGGTAAAACTGGTTTTTAAATTTCTTTTTAAATTTCACAATTAATTTGAATGTTTTCTTTTATTTACAATTAGTTTGTTTCATGGAGCTGAGTTTTATGTCCTTAGTTCAAATATAACCCATATTATCACAAGTAAAATAATTAAAATGTCATTATCTTTCAATATTTATCCAATGTATACATCATAATTATCCTTTTCGAAAATGTAAACCAGAGTAAATCAGTTAATTTTCAATTCAATAAGCACACATAAAACTTTATATACAGTTAGAAATTCATTAACCTACTTTATACACCTTAAATATTTAATATTCATATGTTCATGGAAATAATATTTAGGAAAATATAATCATTAAACATAAATTGATAAATATACAAAATAAATTACTGATTAAGTAACTTGGCTACTCATTCACTGATTTTGAAAGCTTATGCACCATAAGGTAACTGATAGAAGGGAAAGAAAAAAAAAAAACCAAAACAGAGCCATAAATTAACACTATTTAGTTCAACTAAATAGAGATTTAAGAACTTTCCCCAAAATCAGAATTCAAAGATTATTATGAAAGCCTAAATCCTTTTTTTGTTGTTGTTTTGTTTTGTTTTTTGAGACAGGGTTTTTCTGAGTACCCCTGGCTGGCCT
>JADRCD010229853.1:0-21263 GCA_019843815.1 Montemys delectorum | reverse complement strand
AAAAAAAAAAAACAGGAGGAAAACCTGGCATCTCTGCTTTCATTTTGCGTACCCTTTAACACTGTGTGGTCATAGTAATCACTAAGGAGCGTCTTTCTGTCTAATCCAAAACATCTCGTGTTGAGGCTGAAACATCTTATTGTCAGCTTTGTACTATGTTCTGTTCTAGACCCTACTTTCCAGCCATTGTCCTAAAACTGCAGTCACTTTGGATTCCAAGAACAGCAGAACTGCAGAGGAGAGACTACTCCCAAGATGAAGGTAATCATGCATGATGCTGAGGCCACATGCACCCTAGACCCACAACACAAGTAATCCCCCCTGGAGAGAACCATATGGTACCATGAAGAAGTAAGGACTTCTATAGGCCAGTACCCATAACTATAACCAAGACAATAACCAACATAACTACACCCTGACCAGGACTCTTAAACATATATATCTCTTATTCTTTCCCCAAATCTTCTCTCCTTAAATCTGAAGCTCATGCCACACTTGGGATCATAGGACCCCTTTTTGTTTTCCCAGCACAATGATGAACTCTCCTCTATTCCTCACCATTATTTATGTCTTTGATGGACACAGTGAAACAACTGCCCACATTCAGGATGCTGGGGTGGTGAGAGGCGGGGCTTTTGTCATACTGGATGAGAGTTTTTGCTGGGGAGAGTTAACGCACATGTCTACTCACATGGGGGGGGGGGAGGGAAACTATGGGAGATCAAAGTAGCAGCTCTAACAGAGTCCAACTTGGTGAGACATTGAACTTTGATTAGCATTAGCATTACTAATAGGAGTCTGGGTAAGGGTTAAGAGAGCAAATGTCACATCAAGAAGCCTATCCTAGCATACTAGGTGATGACTCATGAAAACTGCATTCTGCCTGGAACTTTCTAACAATTGCAGCAGCTCAATATGTTAGAGAGATCTCCTCTAGGCTATTAGATCTCCTCAGGGGTTATTGACTTCTTCCAGTGGGTATTTGGTGCTTCTAAAAGGCAGGAGGGGGTAATTATGAATCTTGCAAATGTCAGCTTTTCCAAACACTTGAACTCTGTTTATTATGATCCTCTCACCCCTTCCTAGAGATATTTCACTTGAGAGAAAACTGCCATATGCCATGCCATAGAACTCATGTTATGGTATGCCTGTAGATGGACAAATATTTATCATACCAAGCTAACTATTAATCACAGCCCATATGCATCATCTCATATAGCTCCTTCATTTCTCCTAGTAAGGCAACCATGCTGAAGATGTACCCCCTTACTACATCTCAGATGCACAGCACAATATTGTTACTTATAGTTGCGCTGCTGTACATGAAGCCTGCAGAATTATTTTCTTTTGCATCTCTGAAACTTTGTGCCTCAGCTCCTGCTAATCACCACTCTACTCTCTGATCCCATGAATGTGCCTTTTCTCCTTATTCCAAATATAAGGAATAGATGCTTCATTACTTCAACCGCAATCAATAGAGTATTATCTATTGAAACTGTTCTGAGTATTGAAGACAGTGTGGTGAGAGAAGACAAAAGTATCTCCCTTCATAGAGCTCACAGCCTTGTGGCAAAGGCAATATTAGATACGTTAACTTTTAAGTAAGTCTACGATTCTAGTAGAACAGGCTATTGTGAGAGAAAACTGCCATGGCAAACATGATGGGATATCTTTGTCAGGGGGAGGGGGTCCCATCAATTCTGAGAAAGAACATGTAAATTAAAACCTTGAGATTAATCAGATTTAAGCATGAGTAATCAGAAAAAACAAAAATGCCATTCAGCAATTTGGAAATTCAAGAACCAACTGTTAGGTGAGAAAATTCTTTATTGTGTTTTTTAAAAAAAATTGCAATTTCCCTAGGTGATGTCATGGAGTAGCATTGCCTTGTGTGTGAAGCCAACAGGGAGACAGTCTAGCGTTTCTCTTAACCAAACAAAAATTAACATTTATACTGGCTAAAAGTAAACTGAAGCTAATAAAAAACTATCCAGCTAATTTTACAGAAATTAAGAGAGCACCCTCTGTTTAAAAATATTGTCAGACACACAAATCTAGCCAATAAGACTAGGAAATGTTTGCAAAACCTCAAGTTAATATTTAGAAATGATTACAAACACAAGGAAAGACATGTGCATTACCATGCTTCTCTGTTGGGGGATGGGACCTCCAAACTATATGTCTGCCATTCCCAGATAGTCTATAATATCAGATAAACAGATTCTTCCTGTTTTACAAAAGGCTGGTATCTCTGACCTGTTCACAAACTTCACAGCATTCACTAATAACAATTTACATTATAGTACATATACGGTCTGAAGTCTTAGAAAATAGACCTCAATTCTCTGCTGAAGAGTTTCAGACTGCATGAAAGAGAGCTGTCCCTCATGTACTCTGAAGGATTTCACAGATATTATTTTTAGTGCCTTTACTGTTCTTTTATCTGTTCCAGAGCATATAAAACATTCAAAGGCTATTAGTAAATTCACTTTGTTTGAAAAAAAAAAAAAGAAAAGAAAAGATTACTCAGAAGAAACATCATCTGGAAATGCCAAGTGAAACTAAAGAAACAAAAAGCAAAAGTATGTGTGTGAATCACAAAACTCTTCACTTAATATATAAATTTCTGAATGTTATCAAAAGAACCATTTTACTTCAGAGCAATCTCAGGACACTTTGACTTAAAAAATCCCTTTCTATAGACAATCTACATAATCAATATTCACTGGATATTGGAAAATGTAGCCCAAGTGAGAAAATTCACATCGAATGTGTGGAACAGATATAAATTTGAGGTTAGCCTAATATACAAAGTAAGTTCTAGGAGAGCCAGCACTGTAACACAGAGAATCCCTTTCTTGAAAAACAAACAAGAAAACATATTACATTAAATGAACCTTTAAAAAAATCAGTAGGGGAAATCTTGTAGCTTTCATTATCCAAAATGTCATAATTGATAAAGAGAAGGATTTTACATATTAAAACTGATAGCAAATATTTATATTATGGTGGTTCTTAAGGCTTAGTTCCACTGAGCTGCCTGTGGTAATTTGAATATGCTTGGTTCATGGGAAGTGGCACTATCAATGGTCTTGTTAGGAGAAGTGCATCACTGTGTTGGTGGGCTTTGAAGCTCCACCTAGTGTGGAATAGAGCTTCCTCCTAGCTGCCTGAGGATGCCAGGCTTGTCCTGGTTCCCTTTGGAACATAACGTAGAACTCTGTGTTTCTTCTCCAGTGCTGTGTCTTCCTGGATGCTGCCGTGCCTCCTGCCTTGATGATAATGGATTGAACCTTTGAACCTGTAAGCTAGCCCTAATTAAATGGTGTCCTTTATAAGAGTTGCCTTGATGACAGTGTCTCTTCACAGCCATGGAAACCCTAACTAAGACACTTCCTCTGAGTTCCATAAGGAGTTGCTGGGCCATTGAAACATAGCAAGCTATTCTTTGCTGCATCTGTTGTCAATTACATTGAAACTTAGCTACAGCTACAGCTATTATACCAAGGCTTAAGGAATTCATCTTTAAGAAACTAATCATCGCTGGGCGGTGTTGGCACACACCTTTAATCCCAGCACTTGGGAGGCAGAGGCAAGCGGATTTCTGAGTTCAAGGCCAGCCTGGTCTACAGAGTGAGTTCCAGGACAGCCAGGGCTATACAGAGAAACCCTGTCTCAATAAATAAATAAATAAATAAATAAATAAATAAATAAACAAACAAACCTAATCACCAGAGGTGCTAAAGCCATAGTTAGCAAGTTTCAAGTGTTCCTTCTAATGTCAGTAGATAAGAACTTAAGCATAGATTAATGCCTATTCTAGAATATTCTAGAATATCTGTCAACTTTATTTTCTGATGATTACCAAAGTTATTAAGAAAAATGCTGGAGAGATGGCTCAGAGAACCATCTCTGTTCTGGCAGAGAACAAGGATTTTTTTTTTTTTTCCCAGCACCCATATAACTCACTCATATGATCATGACTGCATGGATTCTTGGAGCATCAGGCACACATGGGGTGCACATACAGAGATGAAGACAAAACACTCATATATATATATATATATATATATATATATATATATATATACATACATATACATATATATATGTATCATATATTTTAAAAGTGATTCCATTGCCAATTAAAATGGAAGATTCTAAAAGACCACTACTCCAACAAAAACACCCAAAGAAACTTCGAGAGGGCTGTGAATGTGAAGAAGTTAAAAATGTAGATTCCACAGAGGGAAAAGGCATTCCCAGATAAGCAGGTATAGACAGCTATTTTTCAATAACCACTCTCCCTGGGGGGCAAAATGAATTTGCCAAATCTGATTATGAACAAAAAAATTGGCCTGTCAAATTAGATAGATTATTTGAGGGAAGAGAGAAGCCCTGGTAGGTTTTAACAGCTGTGTAGAACGGGCATGACAGATTGGAACATGAAGAAGCCTCCAACACAGAGCCAATTTCCATCCCCTGCTGGTTTTCTCCTGCAGGACTTTTTATGACAACTGGGAATTGGAGGAGTCTTGGGGGCTGATTTGGAGAGACAGAACCTCCAACAGTAGAGTGGCACAAAAGGAAAAGACAAGTGATATTTCAAGACAGGTGTTATCTCTTGAAATGAAAAATGAATTTCAATTAATGAAAAGCATAATCTGACTCTGATCCAGATGAAATTAGCATGACCCAATGAGCTTCCGAGTGTGTTTCTAGAGGGTTGGGGTAGGTAATAATATCACCTTTGGAATATAATGTGATATGTCTTCTATATTGAATACAATAAAAGATGTTTAAAAATATGACACTCCAATGTCTGAGATATAATCGAAGACAAAATAACCAACAGAAATGGATCTACAAATGACCATATAGTAGAAATTGTGGAAAAACTCTTTAATAAAAATATCATATGTTAAAAAGTAGTGGAAACAGACAGAACAGGTGAAGAATTTCAACAGAGAAAGGGAAGCATTCAAGGACTAAGAAGAAAGGTCAGCCTGTAGGGCATTTGCCTTTGAAAGTATGGGGACCTGAGTTAGAGTCCCAGGGCCTCATAAAGAAAATAAAACAGACAACAATCACGATAGCAAATGCTATAATGGCATATGTAATCCCAGTGCTGGGAAGACAGAGACAGATGGATTCCTGAGACTTCCTGGACAGGTCGCCTAACAGACTTGGCAAACTCAAGAGCAGTGAAATACCTTGTCTCAAAGAAAAAGGAATGACATTTGAGGTCACTTTCTAGTGCGACTGTGCATGTGACACACACATGTATAAGTACAAGTAATCATTAAAATACTGAAAATAAACTCTAAAATGTATAATATACAAAATTAGATCATACTGTGTTTATAAAAAGAAAAAATATTCAAGCCAAAGAGAAAAACAAGCAATCCGTGAGAAACAACAACAGCAGCAACAAAAATGTCAATTACTCAGAAAATGAGGGCGAGGACAACAAAATGTTGTCTAACAAACACCAAATTTAAATAAAAAATTGAAGTAAAGATCTCAAGAAATATTTGGTTTACTATTGACTACAATATTACTCATGATAGGGATGATGGGGAAGTAAGTCAGCAGCCGAAGAGATAAGAGGAACAAATATCCGTAAGATCCGCTGTGGCATGGTATCTAGCCTTAGAAAAGGAGACACTGCACAACAGCCTGTACAAGCACGGAAATATCCTACAGGACAACATTTTTCCCTTTGGAATCAGAGTCTTAGTTGAAAGGTCTTTAGCTATGCAGTTGCTCATCATTTGGATCTGATACTGGTTGCTGCTGCCATTGCGGCTGAGCCTACTCATGGGTCTGCAGCCAGCAGTCAGTGGGAGTGGCTGGTCTAGGACGATTTTGGCTTGGTTGGTTCAGGTCAGTTTCAGTGGTCCCTCATGTTTCAAGGCTCATTATTAAGGCCACAGGTCAAATCTGCAAGGGTGAACACAAGCAAGGGATCGAATGCATGGGCAACTGCAACCCTAGACCAGGACTGGAATGCTTGCACTGCTGCCTAGTTAAACTGGCCAAAGGTCATCCCAAGGTTAAGTATATTCACATCATCCGAAGTAATTAGAATGTGTATTTTGATGAGAATCAGAGGTGCGTTGTCAAGGGCACTGCTAGAGAGAAGGGTAAATGAATAGCAAGTGATTTGTATCTACTCTTATACAATCCTTGCCGATTTAGTTCCAGGTCCTATCATCAGGACATTGCTCTTGAAATTTGACAACCGGTTTCTGTATTATAACATACTTCACTACCTATTCGGGCATTTCCCAGCTCCTTCATTGTCTCTTGAAACCTTTCCTACCTGTGATGATCTCCTCTCTCTGAATGTGCATCCACTCTTGCAGGCAGAACCTTGGCTAACACATTAAAGCGCTTAAGCAAGAGGCTGGCATGTAACAAGCGTTCAATAAATGGCCACCATTACCATTACTCCCCTTCAAGTTACAAGGCATCTGAACATGTTCTCTAATTATTTTTAAACAGTGTTCTTGTCAAACTCAGCTGATGTCCCCTTAATGAGAAGTAGATGTCTTCAGCATCTCTCTATTCTAACAGTCGGAGGCACATAATGAGGACTCAATAAAATCCTGTTAATTATTAAGAGCTGATTGAAAGTCTAAGCTGATCCTTATAGCCTGGAGATTAGTAAATACTTAAAAAGTCTCCCAGCCGCGTAAATCTGGAAATGTTAAGAAAAGTTCTCATCTTGGCAAGAATAGTGAAACGGTTTTCCCTTTAAGAATATATGAGCCCTTTTCATCATTTTTGTAACAATTTATTTTTTTATTACAGGAGACCTGTTTAACTCAGGTATTAATAAGTTTAAAGACCCAAGCCTGTCTATTGTCTCCTTCATTTAGCATTGCGCTTGGGATGCTAGAGTGGGGCTTGCTCTTGCAGCTCAACTTGGAAGAGATGAAAGAAGATAGGCTTCTCTCTAAATTGAAGTGATCAGCAGTGACCAAAATAAAAGCAAACATAAAAACGATAGTAAAACATTAGCAAGTATTTTTAAAATACAGTAGCATCAACACCTTGACTGAATTTTTGGGTTCTGTGTCTCCTATTGAATCTTGGACAATATTACCTGTATATCAGATCTATCACAATTTAGAAACCAAAGACAATATAGTAGTATTGGGGGTGAATGGAAGGGTGGTAGAGGCCAAGTATAGTAGCTACTGAACTGTTTCCATAGACTCAAAATATTCTTTAAGACATTAAATTTGTCATATAAAACAGGACAGCCATGAATACTTTAAGACATCGAGTCAGAATCAAACTATCTTGCTTGCATAAATTCTAAGTGAAATTCCTTGTTTTCAATCACCCAAGTCCTTCTATGGGCTTCATTTTGAGCACAGGCTCCCTGATACAAATATTTGGGTTAATTTTTTTCTTTGTGGGATCCAGTCTAGAACAAACCTAGAATGCCAAGTGAGGAAATCAGAACGCTTGGCAAATCAAGGCATTTTTCATTTTTTAGATATTTCTATTTTGACTCTTCCTTTCATTTGCTAAAAAGTACCTGGATCTCTATCTTTGTGTGGGTCTGCATTTCTATTTACTGACCATGAGAGCCTTATGAGTGGAGATTTTTATTAGAAATGTTTGGCTTCTATAGGACAACACCTAGAGATTCCTTTAGTTGCCACAATAAAGACAGTGTGTTAGAGTCCCTTAAAAATAGCACATGCGTTTTGCAGCTAATCAGTTCAGCTACCCCTTTAGCAGCATTAGCCCACTTCCAATGCTACAGTTCGTACTTGCAAGCTATACCCTGACACTAAGACAGATTATCCATCTGCATCTTGAGCTCTCCTTGTGGCTTCCTCTTTCAATTCATTCCTCTTGCTGCCAAATTAATCTCCCTCGAGTAATAGGTTCATCATTATCAGACCTTGCTTTGAAACATGCAATTATTCAATTCAACCTCAAGAATACAGGTGAAAGAAAGAACCTGAGAAACACAGAGGTCAGTTTTGTGTGCCTCATAGGCTTCCTTTGCTGGCTCCTCCTCTTAATGCTGGCAGCTACAGAATCATTCCTTCAGCCTCTTCTCCCACTCTGCTTTGTAGTTTGTTAGTCTCCTCCAGCCACATGGTTTCAATCCCATCAATGTGCTGGGCTTCCAGTAATATGTTTGACTTAGTTCTCTCTTCCAAAGTCCCTTCGGCCCTGTCTCTCTGAGGTTCCCAGGCAGTAGCCTACGAAGCATCCTGAGAGTGATGTGCCCATCTTTCCTCGCTTCCACTCTACATCAGTCTTCCTTACCTTTGGTCATCAAAAGGGTAGTGTTTCTATGTCCGTCCTCTACAGTCTACCTGCAATTCATCAGTCCTATGCCTCTTTTTAAAGGTGAGTCAAGTCATCTCACTTTTCAGTTTGAATCTTTCATTGGTTCCCATCTTACACAGAGTGAAACCTGGTGCTAGCTATCACCTGCACATCGGACACTAGCCCACTCTTCTACTTCTCTACTTAATTTGTCATCCTTACCTTTCCTCTGTTTTGCTAAACATGATTCTGTAAACCCTCTGACCAGCTCTCTTCCAGGTGAAATTTTCTTTCTGAAACCCATATTTCTATCTCAGCAGTTTGATTAACTGAAACTTCCTCTGACTACACTTTCATAGGATTTCCATGGGACTGACTTCTACCTGCCGGCACGTCTTTTCCTAAGGGATAAAACATGGCTAGAACTGGCATGAAAGAAGCAGAAATGGGGAGAGCAAGACTTGGAGGGCAACCTAGGCTGTATGATGATCATTCTCAAAAGGAAGGAATGGGGGGGGGGAAGTAGAATAAAAAAGAGAAATAATAAGAAAAGAGAAGAGGGGAGCAGAGAAACTGGGAGGGGAGGGGAAGGGACAAAGGAGCCAGAGCCAAGCCTGTATGAGAACCCAGGAGCAAAACCAGTCTGTCTTGGTCCCTGATAGTCCACTCAGAGCAGCATCTAACAAGCACTGGGTAAATACATGGATGAATGAAGATGTAGTCATTTTCCTTGCTTAGAAAATAGAGGACAAATCCAGCCACATAAGCATCTTCTTAAACACCGGCAGTTTGTCATATCCCAGTCTCTGTATTCAAGATTGCCTAGGTTTAAAAATCCAGCCCTTCTACTTAGTGGTGTAGGGCTTCAGACAAATCATTTAGCATCCTCACACCCTCTCCCTTTCCACTAACTGGTGCCTCCACCACAGGGTCAGATGACTCAAAGGTGAATTTACATACAGTAATTAAAATAATTCCCAGGGGGCTCATAAATATTAAAATATCACGTCTCATTAATAGTCCCTATCTGGTGAAAAGGATTGGAAGAAATAATTTATGTGAAGTTCTTAACGCAGTAAATCAATGTGATCTGATCTCATCTCTACATGTTTAAGACACTGGCCTCCCTTCCCCCACAACTGTAGAAACTACACTCTGCTTCCAGTGACATCTGAAAAGCAGTTTTTTCTTCATGGAACCTCTCATGGTCCATCTTTCTCTGTCAACACCAATAGATCCCGATTTATCTCATTAGGTCTTCTCAGCATACTTTCTAATTGGCCAATTTTCCCTTTCCCTAATGGCAAATCCCATAAAGACTGTTTTCCTGCCAAGCAGCCAGTCTTTGTTCTCTAAGAGAGGGGTCATGTGCTATGGTACCCCTATCAACCACTGTTCCTCAATGGTGCAAGCAGGGGTCCCAGCTTTGGGTCCCAGCAAGAAGAAGATGGCTGGGGGCTCAAGTATCAGCAGGTGTGTAGGGAATGGGGTCTTTGCTTCTGAATTTGACCTTTAAACCTCTGCAGCAATTCTCTAAATTGCCCATTCGCTTAGGGAAACTTACCACTTGGCTTCCATCTGCTGGCACTGGTGTTGATGGGTAGTGCTGTAGAGGTATTTTTTGACCTCTGGAAGGCAGACTAGGACTAAGTCAAGGCTGAGGAGACCTTTCACATGTGGAAAGCAGCCCCCTGCTTCTCTATGTGGTGACATTGGGAGCCAGCCATCGATTCTAATAGGCATTCAGTCTGAGTGAAAGCAGGGGTCCTAGTTGGGGCCTCAGGGCTTTCAGGAGCATCCAAGGAGAAGGAGTCAATTGGGGGGGGTTAACCCTGCTCTTCTTATGGGGTCACTGCTCACCATACCCTTGTCTTGCTGAGGTTTTTCAGCCTCCTGGGAGAGGGGAAGACACTGAACAGGTGAGGAGCGGGTGAGATTTGGGAGGAGGGGAGGAACCTCAGGTCTTGAGGAGAATGTTGGAAGGACTAATTATTCCTTTTTACGAACTTACTAACTTCCATGGTTCTGCTGATCAGTGCTACCCTTACCCCCATACCTACCCCTACCTCACCCAATGGAGATAAGGGTTCAGGGGCAAAAGCCCCAATCAAAATTGCAGCATTCATCACTCTCAGCCCCTTCTCTGGATACTAAAGCTGCTTCAAGTCCTCAAATCTTGAGAGTAAGCAAGGTATTGTGGTCATGTTATCCCCCTGAAGCAGCAAAGGGGATCCCAACCGCTAAGCTTCTGGAGCAGTGGTTCTCAACCTTCCTAGTGTTATGATCCTTCCCCGGTAGGATAAAAGGGAGAGATGAATACAGTTCTCCAACGAGGATGCCCAGCACCCTCCAGTCCAAATCCCAGGGGCCCTGAGGCTGTGAAGAGACCTTTACCCCTGTTCAATTGCCCTCTACACAGTGAATCTGAGTCTCTCTGACGCTTGGGTTGGATGAATAAATATAATTCACCTCTGAAAACAAACAAAAACAAACAAATAAAAAGAGATAGTGTTCTTTCGCAGTTACTATGAGGGACATTGGCTTTTCTCTTTTAGTCTGGGGAAGTAATGTAAACAAACTGAATGGTTGCTGCTTTTCTCAGTCGTATTGACTGAGAATGTTTAATAAGCGCAGTGCCTTAAAATACACATTTGTCATAAGATGTGTCCCCCGAGAGGGAAGGAAGGCCACCCATTATGCTCCTGACATTCATTCCTTTAGACATGCATGCAGAGAGTGCAGAGGAGACATTTGGAAAAATAGCTTTCCTATAGATCACTGGATTATCTGTTTTTTTTTTTGTCTTCTCTTTCATTGATCAATATGGACTTTAGGTTTGTAGTTATGAACAATTACTAAATTCAATGAAAATAAGATTAAAAGCCCTCCAAGCACTAGAGAGATGCTAACGGGAGGTCTTTTTGCTCATCCTGGGCAGTGTCCCACTGACATGTCTGCTACACAATCCTTTCTGCCTTCTCCGAGCATGCTGTGTGTTCTCTCTTCCCAGAAAGACTAAATCTATGTTATTTTAATTCCTGGAATCAATTCATCACACCAGCATAACATTTACTGCCAATGGGTGGCGTTTAAGACCCCCATTTCCCAATTCCTCATCACAGAGAGGAATAGTGATAACCCTTCAATAGTCATACGTTGGCATGAACCACACACTGAAATGACCCCATTTAAAAAGTTTCAGATATGCATCATGTGTATAAGTGTCTTGAATATATTGTTGTATGGATAGAATAGAAGGCCTAGAACTGCTCAGCTAGGTGGACTTTGAGACCCCTACTGTCATCACAAGTGCTCTTGTTAACACCTGTATTGAAGCCACCACTCAGCCAGAGGGTCATCTGTGCACCTGTGTTTTGTGAATAAGCTGAATGAAGCTTTACACATACAATGATGGACTTGGACAGTCCTACATCCTCCAAATAACAATACAGTAATGAGCTACACACCGTATTTCCATCAATGATGATCCAGTGTTACCTAAAAAAGTCACGGCCCTCTAATTTTGTGTACATATTTTAACTACACTCTGTGACATCACACAAATACAAGACCACCTACTGTCTCAGAATGTACCGATATGGACAATGTATATGAAAGTATACGTGGAACATTTTTCTTTTCCATGGAATGGAAACTCAATTTCAGCAAAAACCTAGATCCCTGACCTGCTATGTGGTAAAAGGAGGATTGCACTGTTCAAAAAAAAACTGAGTTTCTGATCTGGCCTTTCCATTGCCCTGACATGTGGTTCTGTGCATGTCACAGCACGTCTGGTTCATGCATGTCACAGTACCTCTGGTTCATGCATGCCTACTTTCTAAAAGTTGTTCTCAATTTAAACATCCTTGATGCAATAGTTTTTCCATAATATTCAGATGTTTTTTGTTCATGGACTTCTTCCAATGATTACCAGAGACAGCCTGCTTATAACTGTGCAAGAAAAGATGTGGATTTATTTTTTTGCTACATATAGATACTTAATATTCTGTTATTAGATTGTATCCTGTATTTATTTTAAGCTCTTGAAGTTAAGTTTAGATAATCTATAATTACACTCATTATAATGCTGAAATGCTCAGATTTTCTTTCTGCAAGTCAGCTTTTAGTAAAAAGACAAAATATAGAGACTCACCTTAGATCAGTGTCTTCCTCTGGAGGTTGTCATGCCTGGGAGTAAGTGCACATTGGAGTGGGTACAATCTGCTTTAAACCATCTCTTCCATTACTCATTGCCCAGCGATCATTAATGTTCTAAGTGTTTGCTACAAATCACTGCAAGATCGACAGGCATCCAAAACACAAAGTGTGCTAACTACTATTAACATTTCTATCTGTTAACAAGGAAAAGCCATTCATTATCTTAGTAAATAGTCAGGAAATCAGTCTATAATTTCAGAGTATGCATCCTTCCAGGCACTATACAGATGCCAGAAGACTGAACAATAATCTATTGTTCCACAGAGGTTTTCATTTTAACAAACCCGAGAGTGGGGAATGAAACAAAAACATTCATATTCACGGTTGCCATAATAAAATCGTCATCAACTACCTGCTTCTTTCTTGTGTTCCTGTGTGCTAAATAATATAGAAAGGTATATGCTTACTTTGCTTAGATGCCTTCTAGTAAAGTCATAAACGCACTTGAGACTATCCCAATCAAATGCAACTTAGACAGATGTGGTGACACATGCCAGTAATTGCACACACTATCCAAATGTTCTTAGCACAAGAGACTGAAGCAAGAGTTCAGGGCCAGCCTAGGTTAGTAGCCAAACTGCTTCAGAAGGAAATAAAAACTGAGTGCTATTCGAGACTTGGGAAAAATCTCATAGTCTGAGATTTGGCAGGGGGGAGACGGGAGCCAGCAGCTTGCTGCTCCACTTACTGATGCCCGCATACTGCTTGAGGGGGCTGGTCGTCTTTTCACGTCCAGGCACTAAACTAGTAGGCCTCCGAGTGAGCTAGAAGCAGTAGCAAAAGCTCCACAACCCTTGAATTCCAGCTCTGTGACTAGCCATCAACACTGCGGCATACCTAGGGCCATTGGTCTCAGTGTGTCAGGGACAAATTTCTCTCCGGCTGGACCAGTTAGGAGGTCCTCCAGGCAGTGCTGGAGGGTTCTCTGAAGCTCCTTCTAAGCCCTGCATAATTCTGCGAGCTTCCAGATCCATGTTAATCACTCCATTTTCACACAGCTGAACTGATGCCTACTTCTCATGGCAAATATGTGCTAGGTGGCAAAATACCTGTGTTCAAACAGCAGGGGCTCAGAGAGGAAAGCAAGCATCGAGGACAGGAACAATAAATGGGGGCTCTGACCCACAAAAATAACCATGCTACACCTTGAAGAAGAGTGTTTCATTTTGAAGAATACTTACGCATGTGTACTTTTTACAAACGGAATGAAAATTTAGTTTTGCAGCAGAAGCTCCCGAGAGCCAGAGCTTTTAGATACTTTGTCTTACTCATTCCAGCCGAAAGGCACTCTCCACTTTCCAGGCTTTTCAGTGAGTCAAATGCTATGTTAGCCCCAGATATTTAGAAAGAATCACAAAGGATCAAAAGTCTGTTCCCAATATCTTATGGGTATTTCACGAGCAAGCAAAAGCCAGAGAATGGAGAGTTAGAATAAAAACTTGCCTGAGACCGCCCGCCCGTGCCAAAGAATTATGGGATTATAGCTTGGTTGTAAGGCGTTAAGGCCTACAAATCATAGCAGCCTTGAGTAGAAAGTGGTGCCCAGAGGACTGTAGGAAATGCTGCTCACAGGGGCAGGAGCCTCAGTCATGCTGGATTCCTTGCCTGGACTGTGGTAGGATGTTCTTGTTCCCTGAGGTTACCTGACCCTTTATTGGGCCTTGCTCTTTTAGTCAAAGGAAGGCACAATCCCCCAGCCTCTTCTCCCCAAGGCACAAGGTGATGAACTTTTCTTTTCCCTCTTCACTCCTCGACATAACTGGCCACCCCTGTGGCCAACCAAGGACGAATCCCTACTTCACATAAAACCATAACAGACAGCATCTTACCTCCCTGCTCTGGTGGCTGTACCTCAAAACTTCTGATCACATAACCAGGACAACGCTGAGAGATTCTGTTTTTTGTTTTCCTTTTGCTCGGCGCTTGACAACTAATGGAGGTCCGGAGGTTAATTTCATCAGGGCATTAGAAAATCTGTGCTTCTCTTGTTTGTCTGTTTGTTTGTTTGGTTGTTTGGTTGGTTTTTTTCAGGGGTATGTCTCTATCCTTTGTCACTTTTAGGCTGTGTACTGTCACTGTTTTTCTCAACTAATGTTCGGAGACTGTAAATGTAACACGGAGAAAAGATGACAGAAAGCAACAGTTGCTAAGCCCATGAAAATGGGAAAGTGGGCACGTGAGCTCTGACCTTCCAGACCCTTCTCCCTAGGGGCTGCCCACTCTGAGTTGAGCAGTCAAGTGAGAAGCAGAGGAGGAGGGTAAAGCCACCATCTCTTCTCTGAAATTAATTTTAGGGGTAGGTTTTATAGACTATCAAAGGATCACACTAGCAGAAGCCAGAGACATGCTGCCAGATGACAGACAGTCGGCAGTGTGAAGTGGGCATCTTTCCTGTGTGCACTCTGAGCCTGGCTATACCAGTGGGGTCTCTCAACACCTGCTCAGATGTTCTTTGGCTCAACTTCTCATTTTTTTTTCTACATCACTGTTACTAAGGTGACGGTCTCTGTGGAACATGGGGCGGGGCTGGGCTGGGGGAGACCTCTAGCCACGCCTGTAGGCTAGATGGCCTCTCCTATAGGTAGCAGAAAATGAGAAGGTTAAATGCTCCAAAAAGAGCTGTTCTATTTTTGTTTGAATAAGAGTGATCTCCACAAGCTCATACATTTGAGTGCTTGGTTGTTGCGGAGTGGTAGTATTGGGAAGTGTGTCCTTGTTGGGGGAGGCGTGGCCTTTCTGGAGGAAGTATTTTGTAGTTGCCAATTAATCTCTACTCAAATCACTCCGGCGGTAGCAGCACACATTCCCTGGTACCTGCCCTAATAATGTTCTGGGTTCCTGAATGAAAGACATGCACACTCACCTTTATACTTTAATATGTCTTAAATAGCTCAATGGCTAGGCCATTTTTTAACCCCAATGAGGCTAACACACTCAATATTCCTGACTCATCACTTACTAGTTTACCTTGGCGGTCCCAGACCCAGATCTTCAGCCCTCCTGGGTTAATTCATTTATTATGTATACAGCGATCTGCCTGCACATATGCCTACAGGCCAGAAGAGGCTATCAGATCTCATTACAAACGGTTGTGAGCCACTATGTGGTTGCTGGGAATTGAACTCAGAACCGCTGGAAGAGTAGGCGGTTAACCTCTGAGCCATCCCTCCAGCTCCGGATCCCTGACTCTTACATGTTGGCATGCTCTTTTACACCTCTCAGGCTTGGTTTTTACTCCGTGCCCGGCATGGCGGCTCTCTCTTCCTGCTCCTTCCTCAGTCCCTTGCCCATGAATCCGAACGCCCAGCCTCTGTCTCCCTGCTCAGTCATTGGCCGCCAGCAATTTTATATACCAATCAAAACCACCTGGGGGCAGGAGCCCTCAGCGTCTTATGTGTGGATTCTCATGTAATTTGGGGGACCCAATTAACATAATATAAACATTTGACCAAATCTACAACAACTTGTATGGGTCTTTTGCCTGGATACACATCAGTGAGCCACATACATGCCTGTTGTCCATGGAGACCAGCAGATGGTATCAAGTTCCTTGGAACTGTAGTTATAAACAGCCGTGAGCTGGTACATGGTTGCTGGGAATCAGGCCTGAACCCTCTGTTCTTACAGCTGTTCTTGGCAGCTGCTGTGCTGTTGAGCCATCTCATGGATCTTAGTTTATTTTGTTTCTGATTTTTTTTTTTTTAGCTGAAGTTTGGAGTGGTGGTGTGTGCCTATTGCACCAATCCCTTGGAAACTGGGCAGGAGGGTATCTTCAGTCCAAAAGCTCAAGGCCACTTGTAGCAACATATTGAGACCCCTGTTTCTGAAAAATAGATAGTCTTTATTGTAATTTAAACTGTTATAATAAAATAGCACAGACTGCGAAACTGATAAAAAAAAAAATCGCAATTTCGTTCTTACTGGCTGGGAAGCTAGGAAGTTCAGGATTGAGGCATTAGCTGATTTAAGTCAGAACCAGTCCTCTGCTTCAAGAGGCACCTGGTTAGCACGTTCTCCATATAGAGAAAAGAGAAGGCAAGAGGCTGAAGGTCCTGTGAGGTCTCTTTCATGAAAATCTCTAGCCCTTATGTCTTTACCATCTCCTATGGGCTCTGCTCCTAAGGACACGCCCCTAAGGACTCCGCTCCTAAGGCTCCACCCCTAAGGCTCCGCCCCCTAAGGCTCCACCTCCTAAAGGCTCCTGTATCAGAGATGTTTACACTTGAATGTGGCCGAATAACTGAAGTCCCTGAAACCTATCAGACAGTACATACTTTGTGCTGTGTTCCTGAAACCTGGTTATGAACCTGAATACAATCTTAGCTCCTCACTGAAGGTCAAAAGAGTATGAGGCCACAGATGCTCAGAGGCTGACAGGCCAAAGAGAACCTGCAAAGCGATCAAGCAGACCAGTCACTGAGGGCTTTTGTCCAAATGAAAGCAGGCAAACAAGCATTTTCCAAGTGTGCTGCCTAGATAGGTTCCTAGGGCAAAGGGTTTGTATTTTCTTTTGTTTTCTAATAATCCATTAAGGGTCTCTTCCTGTGTTAAAGAATAAACCACCTAGTTGTTTTGTTTTGCGTGTTGAAGTGTTGGGAATTGGACCTTGCACATGCTAGGCAATGTTTATGGTTCTGAACTACTCTCTTAGCCCTCTTTTTACGTTTTTTCTTCAAGATGAGGTTTTCTTTGAACTTGTTCTGTAGCCAGGGTGGTGTTGAACTTGTGATTGTTCTGCCTCAGCCTACCAGGTCCTGGGGTTAGAGGCTTGTGCCTTCCCCTACCCATCCCCTCAATTTAATGTCTTGAGCAGTCTGAGGGCCACTCATTCTGTATCCTCCTTGAAACAGACTAATGCCTTCGAGCGAGTGAAAACGTGCACGTGGCCGCCTAAGGCTGTCCTCCCTCTTGCTTGAGACTTTAGAGTTGAGGTTCAGAAAGTCAACCCTCCAGGAGTCACAGGGTTAAGCGCTTGCCCTATTTGATTCTCTTTTTCAGAAGCACAGTTTCCATCATTTGTCACTCCCAGGCCAGGAGCTTCAAAGAGAAAGAGAAAATGTCAGTAAAGGCGGATTCACTGGTACCACACATGCTCATGAATCCTTAGGACTCACAAGAGGAGAACAGGAACAGGGGTCTTGAAGACAAAGACTATAGTGAGTGTCTTAGTTGGGGTTTCTATTGCTGTGAGGAAACACCATGACCACAAAGCAAACTGGGGAGGAAAGGGTGTATTTGGCTTATCCTTCTACCTTGTAGTTTATCGTTGAAAAAAGTCAGGACAAAAACTCAAACAGGACAGGATCCTGGAAGGAGGAGCTCATGCAGAGGCCATAGAGGAGTGCTTTACTGACTTACTCCATGTGGCTTGCTCAGTCGGCTTTCTTGGAGAACCCAGGATGGTACTACCTACAATAAGCTGGACTCTCTCCCATCAATCACTAGTTAAGAAGATATCCTACAGGCTGATCTTAGGGAGGCACTTTCTCAATTGAGGTTTCTTTCTTTCAGATACTTTTAGCTTGGGTCAAACTGACATAAAACTATCCACCCCAGGGAGGCTATGTAGGTAAAGATACAAAAGATTTTGAATGGACACCTTTTAAAAATCTATTTGTGGTAGGAGTCCTGTTTCTACATTAACTTGTTTTAGCTTTCTTACAATATTTGCTCTAGTCAACTAATGACAAATGGCCAGTAGTATCTCTCTGTTGCTTAGTGGTTTGTATTCTCCTTCCCATACTGGAAGATATTTGAATTTTGAAAGTGATTTCACGGAGCTAATCACACTGAAAGTGGGAAAGGCAAAGCTGATTTGTGTAGGGGTTCTGGGAATTCTTTGGGGTGAAATACAAGTACCAGGAAATCCCAGAGATTACCACTGCAAAGGAGAAACATTTCATGCTTATTAAATTAAGAAATGGCATTTGACATGTAGTCCTCCCTCCTTAACTCACAAGCTGCTGACTTAACTCAAATCTGTTCTAATTGAAGGTTTTATTTGGCTTAAAATGGGCTCTTAAAAAAACTCCAAATGTCCACATATTACATGTCATTCCTAATTATAAATATGAATGACAGAAGTAAACTAGTTCAGTTCTCCTTTCTAGATAACACATGTTATTATTATATTCAATAAAGACAAGATGTAGTGAAGGTATTAGAAATATAAAACTTACATCTATTAAATGTGCCTTCTATCTTTCCACAGTGTTTTTTTTTTATTGTAGGTTTTTATACGAAATAAAGTCAATTTTATATTCAACCCAAGAGATCAGAGTGTGACCTCATCTGAACTTCAACATCTTCTGGGATTTGTGACCTTAGCAAAAATGTCTTGGTCCCTTAATGTAGTTCCTTCTTCAGGTGATTATTTCATTTCAACATGTGAGTCTTTGCTCTTTGCAGAAGAACATGAAAGGGACATTTATCTCTCCGCTGCCAGAGAGTTTGACCACCTACCAAGAATCCTAACTCCACCTGTCTAGTATTAGCAGTTCTCACCCTCCTGTTAACATTCACTGTGTATTGTGCGCAGATGCAAGAAGACAATTCCAGAACTCATTGACTAGTTAATTAATTACTTCTTAGAGGCCCATGTCTTAGTGTGTGGTGTGCGTTAAAACAGAAGTGGAAATTTTATTGAATGAATTACTTTGTTGCTGTTGTAAAATGCTTAAGGGAGAAGGGATTCATCCTGGTTTACAGTCTAGAATATATTCTGTTGGTGATGGGAAAGGCGGAACCACAGGAAAAAGTTGTGGATGTGGAAGTGGGATCATGTATTGCCTCACTTTCCTCTCAGTGGGCCAGGAAGCACATAGGATGGATTCTAGGGCTCATCTCTCTTTTTCCTTTTCACATTCATTGTATCCAAGTTTGGAGCAAAATATGCCCACCAATAACTCCGTCAGTTGGCTAAGGTTTGTTTCCCAAGAAGAAAATGGCTTGCTTTGCTGCCCGGTACATCAGAAGAGAAGCCCTCCCTTGCTTCCCAGTACTTGGATCTTTGAAATTTAATAAGGCTTCTGCATCCCAGAGGCTATTCCCAGAGAAAACACAAACCCTAGACATCACCTCTGTTCCTATGAGATTGACAGTTGCCATGGGGATGGGATGGGGTGCTGTCCTCCAGAGCTCCATGATTTCATCCCGGCAGAGCTCCTGCTGAGCCCTAAGTGCCTGCTCAGGTTTTTTATAGAGGTCCATCAGCTGGGCCTAACAGAGGAAATGCTGGGTCCCTGTGCACTGGAGCCAGGGACATGATTTATTCAGAGCTTATTGAGTGGTTCTAACTTCCTTGCTTCCTTCATGGAAAAACACAAAAATTCTGATTCTGTTGTAACGTCAGGCTCCTGGTTTCAATCATAATTCTTACATGGATTTCAATGGCTTATAATTAAAAGTAGAGAGCACTCCAGTAACCCCTCAGATAATCAAGCACCGAAGGTCCAGTAGATGCATCTAAATGCAGCCCGACTCTGAAGGGTAAGCTTTAGATTTTTTTTTTCACCCTCACCCCCTCCCACCCCCCACCGTGGCCATAAACACAGAAAGCAACTCAGGCTGGCTTCAACAGGATCTTCGTCATGACTCACCCAGTGCTGGGAATTTCAGCTGAGAATACGGCAAGTCCAGCAGCTATTTCACAGACTAATGAGAAACCTGACTCTGTTCCTGGATAGAAACAGCTCTCAAAGACAGCATGACCATGCTGCACAGGAGAGAGTGGTAGACCACAGCAGGCAGCCAGGAGCCACCTGATACAGAATCCATGGTCAGATTCATATTGATTTTGTATTGGAGAGGGGCAGGGGCATCCTTGATGCAGACAGCTCATCGAGAGGATTTGAAGAAGTCCAGGGGAGCCTTGAGCCCATCCATCATCATCATCATCATCAAGTCAGGAAATAGGAAAATTGGGCTAATGTTAAGTCCTTAAATAGATTCAGCAATATCCTTCCTGGGCCATACGCAGAATTTCAGCTTGCATCTTCAAATTCAGTGTCTTGGCTAGGCATGCCTTTCTCCCCTGCCCACTTTTTTTTTTGTTGTTGTTAAGATAAGAAGTCTCTAGCTCAGACTGGTCACAGACCTAATATCCTTCTGCCCTACTCTCCCCAGTGCTGGGATTGCAGGTATGTGACAGAATGTGCACCATATGACAAAAGTTATAAAAAATATGGTAGAAATTATTTAGAACAGTTAGGATATAAAAATAACAACATCTCATCTAGCACCAGAAGCAAAGATCAAGCCACTAACTTGAAGGCTGTCCATGCTAACTCATATGTTTACCCCAGACTCGTAGGAACAAACTCTATGCTGAGGCACACATTTTCTCTTCAGAAGCACTTTGGGGCAAAATAGTACATAGTATTGACTTAAACAAAAACACATTATATAAATATAAATAAAATGAACATGCACATTTTCTGTAATGTATTCTTTTTGTTCAAATCATAAATAGTCAAGTGGTTCACCCATGCTGATAAAACAGAGGCACTTTTTTTGTTCTTATTACTAATTAGCATTTTATTGATCTATTTTCTTGCCAGATAAATGTTTAACTTTTGGTTTGGTTAAAGAATGTATGATATTTGCATGGGGGAAAAATTTCTAGAATATGTTCTTATCTTTTTGTATTGCTCTTGAAACTAGTTACACTAAAACATTTTCTGATTGGTAATACTTGGATCCTCACAACTCCATGTCTTTGCTAATACTTGCCAATGCCAACCTAT
>JADRCD010229851.1:54371-78102 GCA_019843815.1 Montemys delectorum | reverse complement strand
TGTTGTTTTACTCATTCTCTTGTCAAGGTCCTGGAAAATTTTGCCCTTATTTTATGCCCCAGAATGTTGAGCAGCTGGCTCTGCATCTGTTAACAGGGCTTGGGGTCCTTCTTCCTGTAGGGTAGGCATGCATCTTACCATGGGGATATATAGAGAAAATATTCTTTTTCTTTCATAGTCCAACTTTGAAAACACAAATTTCAAGGAAACCAATGCATTTTCTATGACTCATCTCTCTCTCTCTCCCCTTCTTTATCTCTCTCTCTCTCTTTTATTTGTCTTTTATACTATTATTTAGCATTTAACTTGTTTAGTATAAGAGTAGCAATCTGTTTTCTGCATCTCCTCTGAAAGATGACTTTATTTAATATGATCAGAAATATTGGTATCAAACTAATTTATCGTCAAGAAGCCTGCTCCTCTCAGCAGATGGACTAGAACATAAACCAGATAATGTTTGCTTTGATTTTCTTGATACAGCGTCTGTCTGCTCACCTCTGAACACACACATATACACAGTTCTCCTCCCAGGGCTTGATCATTTCAAGTGCATCAGGGTCAAAAATGAACTCTGAAATCTAGTCTAATATTCTTATAAATACAGATCATAAGTCGCAGGCCATGCTCATGGATGAATAAACTCAGTCTGAGATGCAGTGAATGGGCTACTGTATTAATTGTATGATTCTTAAAAAGACTGAAGCAGATGGAGTTTGGTGTGATGACCTTTCCATAAACCTGATGAAGGCAATCTGGTGGGAAGTCAATAATCACTTAACTCTACTGGGATGTATAACTCACTTTCCAGTTGTTTGTTGCTGAGTCAAATCTAGTAAGATGACATTTACACACTGGGTGGTGACTGGCTCTTAAAGGAAATGGTGAAAACGCTAAGCCCTCTCGGAAATTTCATGACAATGATTTATTATGCCTGTAATTATTTGTCTTGATTGGTCTTGTTGAGTCCTGTCATGCGGAGAATGAAATCAAACGGAAATGGTGAAGCACTAACGGAATTATTCTGCTCTGTTAGGTGTGTGGTAGAAGACAAGAACTCGAAAGTGGCCTGGTTGAACCGCTCTGGCATCATCTTCGCTGGACACGACAAGTGGTCTCTGGACCCTCGGGTTGAGCTGGAGAAACGCCATGCTCTGGAATACAGCCTCCGAATCCAGAAGGTGGATGTCTATGATGAAGGATCCTACACGTGCTCAGTTCAGACACAGCATGAGCCCAAGACCTCCCAAGTTTACTTGATCGTACAAGGTAAGGGGGAAGTGGGATAAGAGAGTAAGCCATGGGGAGTGGCTATGATGAGTGAAGTGTGGGCAGAATTCTTTCTGAAAAAAAAAATTGTACTATAGTATATATTTTTCTAGTAGAAGATGATTTTGAAAAGAAAAAGCTAGGAAGATCCATGTACCGATTTGCTGGAGATGTGGTGACGTGTCTTCAGTTGTTCTATTTTTGATTAAGATAACATAAGTGTATACAATATTTAAATTCTTAGGAAGTTCTTTTATTTCATTTAGATGCCTTGCTGAATTTAAGAAAGTGGTTTTTTTTTCCACTGTAACTTTGCCCCAAAGATCAGTATTAATTATTTGTTTATGTGCTAGTAAAAGACTTTTAGAAAAATAAAAGTCCCCCGGGGACTTGACCCTTTCTCACCTGGTTGCCTTTCTTTGTGGCTTGTATCTTTATTTAATAAGTTATTGTAAGCTAGCCTAAAGTTTGGGCTCTGTGAAGTCATAGGGGAAATTTTTGTTTCTAGATTGGGGTTTCCTGGGGCATGGCTGAGTCATGGTTTTACAGAATTAAAAGTTTTAAATAGCACACACATAAGCCCATACAGTGTGACTTTTCTTGGGCTCCCTTTCCCTTGAAAACAAAGCTGATTACTTACACAATTTTATTGCAGGCAAAGTCAACCCTCCAACAGATTCCATCCATCTATTGAGAAAGATCTAAGCATTGACAAATATTAGAGCTGTGTTCCTGTATTTTTGATTTACAATTTTATGCAAATTTAATACAAAGTAAACATGGCCTTAGGGTTCCTGTCAGTATTCCAAATGTAGACAATGGTATGGCAAAGTTGGGCTGTAGCTACTATTAATGTGTTAGGGAACAGGTTATCCCAGCCTTTAAAGTATTGCTTTCCCAGACTTTCTTATTAATAAACTAAACAGAGATAAAACATATCAAAGTCTACACGGTACAAGGGTGCTTTGGTCATGTCACTCCACTGTGGTCCATTTACAAATGGCTGACAGATTCATCTTATTCCTTGGATAAGGCATGCCTATGATTTATGAAATTCCAAATATGGCCATGTTTTCTTGCAGATTAATGGCAAGTGTTTGAGCCAGAGATCAAGACACACTAGAATTGACATCTCAGGAGACCCACTTAATGGTTGAATATATCATGCAACGTGTCACTATGTCAAATGGTTACTTTGCTCACTCATATAAAGTACAAACAAACACTCACAGACAGATATACACACACACGTGCACACACACACACACACACACACATACACACACACAAACACACCTGTCTCAAAATATAGAAATTCTACTCGATTCAGTTACATAGACTAATCTACTTATACTAAAGGATCTTCAGAACAGATGTTACCTAATGGCCAGTCACTGCTTTATCTACACATTTCTGTATAATAGGTCATTCTCCAAAACATTATCACTTGATTGTGAAATTACTACACAATTTTAGAATATTTTAACCTTCATTATTATTGAAAGGTATCTACAGACCAAAAGATACATTGTGTATAATCCTCAACAAAGTCTGGTTGACGATCTGAGCACTAAAACGCTTGGTTTCAAAATGACGGAAAAGGGCATCATCTGATACCAGTTGCATGTGCAGTGTTGTCACAGAGGCTTTGAAGTAGCTGAGTTACAATCAGATTTGGAAACATTTCCATTAGGTTAAAACATTTTTGCTGTGACCATAAGAATAACTGCTTCTGAGATTTATATGTAGGCCTAAGTCCTTACCAACAAACCTCAAAGTCCCTTCCTTGGCCTGCGTTTGTCCATGTTTGCTTAAATTCAAATCACGATGAAGCGCTTTTAGAACCAGAATTCAGTGCAAATTAAATTAACTTTGATTTAATATTAAGAAACAGAAGAGAGCCTGTGAATAGGCAAATAGTGTTTATTCACTCTTTCATGTAATTTGAATATTACTAGTAAGTAGATATGGATAACTTTATTATGAACAAAAGCTTAAATTGAATGTCATCAACAAACCTGTCCAACAAACCTGCCCTTCCTTTTACCTTATAACAGGGTTTGAAGAACATTCATGTTTGCTACAAATATTATATTTCTATCTTAATTTACATTGCCTTGAACGAGGAGAGAAAAAAAATCCCGTACTTATAGAGAAAGGGAAGAGGGATTCTCTCTTCCTTGAGTCTGGATCGTAGAGGGATGTTTGGGTATTCTAACATGATAGCATTGATCTTTCCCTTCCCAAGGGTTTACCACTTCACACATTTCCTCTATTGTACCACAGCAAAACATTACAGAGTATTGCACCTCATCAAAGACTTTGCTTCTAGGAGCTGGCGTGGAGGCATTGGGTTTGAACCCTAGCACTGCAAAAACAAACTAATATCCTGCTTCTAGCTATGGTAGCATTCATTCCTCTTTAAGCTCTCCCCAGCTTCAAAAATCTAAAGTTTGCTAATACTTCACATCCTGCGTTGATCACCCCTCAGAGTCTCTACCAACCCACCTTAGGAAACCATTCAAAAGTTTTTATTTTTTCCTTGAACAAAAATGAGGCCACACTTAGCTCTAAAGTGCTGTGAGATAATACTGCAAACAGATATTAAAGTTGGGTTCTGCAGTCACGCATTTCTAGAACTACATTGCAGGTTTCTTCATCCTACTTGAATTAACTTCAGAGTAAGCCACTTTATTTCATAAAGGCTCAGTTTTGACATACGCAAAATAGAGATGAAATTTAGAGGTTTCAGTTCTACATTTGTTTTAAGGATTAAATAGTATGTTTTCTTATTCAAATTGATGTCTGGTGATCATCTATTTTCCACAGTAGAAAATGTAAGGATGGTGATGATGTTGAGAAGAAGAAGAGCAGAGGATCATGCTGCTGTAGATTTCTCTCCACTATTTCTATAAGGTTTACTCCTCAATTCCCAGAAAGTAGTAGCTGCTTTGACTCACTGCTAGTTAATTTGGGGCAAATGTTAATTTGCATAGGGGGTTCTCTCTTCTTCTGGAAAGAACACCCACTTTAACATTCTTTCCTACAGTTACAGAGATGGTTGACTAAAAACAAAAACAAAATACAATTTATATCATATCACTTAGATGATTTATTAGATTGGTTTAAGAACTCCCAGCATCTCTGGTTTGGCAGATATGAGTCATGTCTAGAGAGATGAGTTTCTAAGTTTCTCAGTGATACTCAGGCCAGAAGAATAGAGAGCCAGTGTCTAAGATGATTATAAGAATCTGTAGAAGCAGGAAATAGTGATACACAGTTTAACCGATTTCAGATGATTGTCTCTGCAAATATTCCAAAGAGTTATCTTGAATATGAGATGCACACATCCATGCTGAGTTTCTTAGATGTTGTGGCCTTACCCTAGAGAAAAAGTCTGTCTCTTTACCCGTCTGTTTTCAGGTTTCAAGGCAATGACTGTTCTACTCTTCAAAACTTTCACTTTTATATGTGTGCTCGTATTTATAATGCCTTTTCCCCTTATACATTACTTTCCTGGAAGCAATTTGTTTGTTTATTTGTTTGTTTAACTTTCACACATTCCAAATATACTGGTGGCTTTTCAATATCTTCCACACTGTTAATTGTTTTTCTCAGAAAATAAGTTTTTTTGTTTATAAGGATAATTATGTATAAAATATCCTGTGCTGAAAAGTACACTACAGGTTCAATAAATTCTCTTTGTCTACATAGCAACTACACATAGCTTCCTTACATGGCACGTAGAATAAAATCTTTCCTTAGCAAAGGCATAAGTCAGTACTGACCAGTAGGGTCACTTGTGATAATTTGCTAATATATATTCTCCCTGAGAAAGCCAAAGTTACCCAAATCTAAGCAGTGCATTTTACTTAATAAATGCGGGGACCTCTATGTAAACCCTAATATTTGGAGTCTGTGCTTACTACTTTATCGAGTCTAGGATCAAAGAGTAAGAACACATCAATTTTAATATCAACAAAGTAAGGAAGTAAATATTAATGAAGTCCTTTCCTCTACTGATGTACACATCTTTTTCTCTGAAGACTACTCTTACGTGGTTTCTTGGTGTTCTGAACATACTATCAGTGGAACCAATGTGATAAGGCAACATAATTCATTTGTAGTTACGATCATTGAACAACTTGAGATAAGCCCACCCCTTGAGGTTAGTCCACGTGCTGTGCCTGAGAACCATTTCCAGGACCATGAAATCAGACTCTGGGGTGTGGGTCAACACCTACAAGTTCATTATCACTGCCAGTCATTCAGCTTCCCACAAATCAAGGATGAGTATTTTGTGAATCTAAGAATGGGAGTGGTTTCCTGCCTTCTACTAGTTCATCTTCCTCTGTGATATATCAAATTATGTCTAAGAATATGCAGAATAAATATTCTTAGTAGGTTGTAATAGTAAAAACTAACTGTAAATCTGAATACATTGATGAATTGAGGTGTTTTACTATGACAACAATAGCCTCAAAGTAGGTATTTGTTTAGAAATTTCATGTATATTTGGATATAAATACAATAATATTTTTAAAAACTGAATATTATTTTAAATACCCATCCACCATAAATTATAATTACCATTTGGTTTTCAACTTACAAACCGAAAATGCATGATTCATAGATTTATATCAATGTTAGAGTAGCTATTTCCACATTTAGTCTTTTATTCTTTTTATGCTATTCTACTTTGGTTAACCTTTAAAAATAAGTAGCATGATCTAAAAACACTAAAATGGGATATTCTTAATAAAACAGTTTTGAGTATGAAGTGTTTTTAAAATAAATTAATAATTTTCACTACAATATAAATTAGAGTCTGAAATTTTTCTTACCACTAAGACTCAAATCACACCCAAGTGGGAATATATACACCATTTGCAGGAAATTTATCACATAATCACCTCAATTAATGTAATATTATTGTGAAAAATATTAAGAATGAAACAGATTGTAAGATGAAAATGTTTGATTTTCTACCCCTGCCGATAAAAAGCCACGTTTCCTTTATCTCATTAATTCTAGAGTACTCCTATAGACTTACAAAAGAAACCTTAAATTTATTGCTTTTTTAAAAGTGAACAATAGTTTGAGACTCATTTCTAGGATTTGATTTTTATGAAGTCTCTCTTACAGTTAGCTCTGTTAAGCAGCCCTACTACTGATCTAATGCATTACAGAGCTTTGAGAAAGCACCACTTTATTCTCATTCTCTTCAGTTTTCTTTTGTATTTCTTCTTCCCTATTCCTCATCCTTTTTCCCTTCTTTAGTAAACATTATGCTGCATTGATAATCTTTGCAATATATGATCATGGTTTACTCAACTTCAAATAAATTGAACTCATACATAGTAACTGAGTTTAGCCTACAGAATTTTAATAAAACAAGGCTTTGAAATCTTTATTGGTTTGATTGGCCTTTATAGTGAGTTCTATTGTTTGTTGGGATCTTTAATCAATAGATATGATCATCATTTACATTCCATATGTTAATGTTGACCAATTTTCCTATTCTTTAGTTTAATTTTTTTGTTGTTCTTGTTTTGTTTTTCAAGAAAGGACTTCACTGTCTAGTAGCCCTGGCTGTCCTGGAACTCACTCTAGAACAGGCTGGTCCAGAATTTAGAGATCTGCCTGCCTTTGGGATTAAAGTCGTATATCACCACTCCCTAAGACAACAGGCTCATAACTGTCTGTTAGTAGATTGCTATCCAAGTCAACAATCAGACAGACAATGTAAAGGTGGAAAGTAAAAATGAAGGAGAAAGAAAGAAATTGCAACTATTATTTCATGTCATTTTAATTCAGTGTTTCCCTAAAGCTTTATCCAGGTCAACTCCATTTGCTTTTGTTTACTTTTATTTTTATATATTGTTTATATTTATTTATATTTATGTAGTATCTCCAAGCTTTCTGTATTTATCTTCAGCTCCTCTATTCCTCATTATGTTAAATAAATATTTTACACCCACACACTAATCCAAACTATATTTTCCCTTACTGAAAATAAGAGAAAATAAGTCCATGGTAGTGACAGAAGAATAGGCTCTGCAGGAAATCTTAGCATTCACACAAAGAAAGAAGTCTCCTTGAGAAACGGAAATAAAATGTGTCCTCTTAAAAACATTAAAGACAACATTTTGAATTCCCATGGTTACATCTGAAGACTAATAATGTTAATGTGCATATGAGCTCAATAAATACATGTAATTTCACTGAAGTTTGCATCCAAAGGATTGTATTTCTCTTTTAATGATCTTTGAAATGATAGAGTGGGTCTCTAACCTTGATCTCCTGGGTTTGCTTAAATGACAAATTGAGTACACAAACACCAGTAAGGTTCTTTTCTCTCTTTTTAATATAAAAAAAAAATGAATCAATGAAGCATAGTCAGAAAGCAACTTGAAACTAGGTCATGGTCCATGTGAGGAGGGCAACATCTCTGATGGGCTCAGCATCCCTGAAAGAAACTATCCTAGTGGCAAGTCCAGTGTGTTTAGTCGGAAACTCAGGAGAAGTAGGTGAGTTAATTGACAAAGAAGTATAATGATGCACAGTTTCCAATTATGGGAATAGAGAGATGTAACATGGAGAACAGTGAAGTGAAAAAAAATGAAAATGTAATAGTTAGTGTTTATTTGTGAATTGAAGTAGAAATAAAGAGATAGAGACAAGAGAGGGAGGGAAGGCCATGGAACATGAACACCATACTACAGTGATCACTCATTACCTACTGCATAGCATACAGATGATTCTATGAAAGTATCATTTCTGCCACAAGTAGCATGGGCTGCTTAGAGAAAAAGATGATCAGGATGGGACAGGGGAGCAGAAGATGAGCCTGGAATGTCTTTTGAACAAAAAAGTAAAAATGTACTAAAAGAATAATGATAGTTGCAAGAACATCATGATGGAAGGCAGCTTGATCTGCTTCCACCAGCCATGTCTAAGAAGATATGCCTAGAAAATAGATTATTTCAGATATTACAATACAGGTGATAGTTAATAAATAAAAATTAAGAATTATACTCTTCGAATAATATATGTAGACATAATGTTGGAATGTGGTAAATATTATATGAAAATCCTGACAGAAATAATTGATTCAGGCAAAAATGTATTAAAGATTCTAAAACTGAAATGATAATGCTAAAAAAAATTTTTTTAAATGTACACAGTGTCAAAATAACTACCCGCAAAATGTTACTGACAAAGAGATAAAGGAATAAAGCTACAAACCCGTGGATATCGCATTATTAATCAAGTGATCAAAGTTAACACTACAAGAAATGATATATGAATTGGTGTCGTGCCAGGAGACAGGAGGCAGTGAGCAGACAACAGCTTCACTTGGTGACATTGCTTACAAAGTGCAAGTCTAAGCAAAAATTAGTAAGAACAGTGAAGCATATTCTAGAGCAAGAATTGAAAGACGGTAGACATATGACACATACGTAAGGTGTGATAGACATTCTGTGAAGAAAGACAAGGAAAGGAAACCAATAAAACCTGATTGGAGTTGGGATTTGTGGGAGTCCAGCACATTCTAGGCTTTATGGATTTCCCATAAAATTGAATTATTACAAAATCAAAAAAAAATTAGTTAAGATAAGGATTTTAAAACTGCTGCATAAAAAAATTAAGAATAAATATAAGCTTAGTGCAGTAAAGCAATTTTCAAACACAACCACTATAAATAAATGTGATTACAATTTTTCTCATTAACAATCAAAAGAGAAAATGCAAATGAGTAACAAAATACATGTGATGTCACTGAATGTACTAATTTTGTTTGTTCTCAAAAATTTAGAGAGCTAAGGTTAAAGAACACAGACTTTCAGTTCATAAGAGAACACACAGAAATGACCAAAATGAATGCCATTCAAATGTCACAAATAAAGAAATGCAAAGTAAAACATAAATACCTGTTTTGTAGACCAGTAACACTAGGAAGGAGTTAAGAAAATGAGCATAGGCAGAAATGGCAAGAGAGTGGAGAAAGTGACACATTTATATCTTCCCACTGAGAGTGTAAATTAGTGGAAACTTTCCTAGGGTATGCAGACACATCTATCAAAGTTTTAAAATACATTTCTATCACTTGACCCAGTAATTCCACTTCGAAGAACGTGTAAAAAAGAAAACCATCTGAAATGCAAACCAGGATTTTTGCTCACAGCAGTCATTATTGATACGGTCATCAAAAATATTAAAGGAAACTATAGAAAATGCTCTAAATATTCAGAATGACAAATTAAGGAATGTCATTTGAGGTTATTATTTCATGAGAAATATTATTAATATGGACATTGTGAAGTCTGTCTATTACCCAGACCTCTTCTTTGTGTTTGGAAATGAACCTGTTGGTTATTATTGTGGGAATACACAGAAATTCTCACACTTTGTTAAATCTGAAATAAAAAGCTGTCCTCAAAACTTGGGCAGGTTTGAGATTTAATGCCTACAATTTCAGAATTAATTGCTGTGATTTATGGAAGAAACTTCCCCACACAGAGAATGAGCCCTAGCTGTTAACTTTCTGTGGCGACTGTCTCATCCCAGAGGCTCTGCTGTGGCCTGGATCCAGGGCCAGATGGGTGTGGCAAGAGTTCTAGCATCTCAATTTCAAATGCAGCATGGCCCATAACCTTCTATGATGTGTGGTCATAATTCTACCACGGGGCCTTCTCAGTAATGTGAATGGAGAAGAATTCCTGTCTGCACAAACATCAAAGGCCACTGAGGTTGGATTTTTCTTCCAAGTAAAAGCTCTGCATTACACAGCTCAACACTCCTTAGTAATCACACTTTGGGAAACATGTTAACCAATGACTAAAATACCTTTCTATATATAGAAAGTAGTGGTTTCTTTAAAAAGTACCTCTGTAAAATCAATTTTGCAAACTCAGATCATAAAGTACTCATCTCTGATACATTCATATTATCCATAGTAGGAAAGCGAAGAGAGAACACGTATTCTCAGGTGATGTTTGTATAATGGCTTTTTGAAGTCTATCTTTATTAAGTAAAACTTCATACTATCCAGATTCTAATAAGTTATTATTAACTCAAAAATAGCTCAAATGAAGCTGTTAAAATAATGAATGCATGGTTTTTAAAGGAGAGTCATTTAGAAAAAAAATTCAACGGTAAATTTTCTTTTGGATTCTTTTCTCATTCCTTCTCCATTTTACTTTCTTTCTTCAGCTGTCCATTCTTCTCTCTCTGAGGCATTTATAGTCTTCTGACATTTTTTGCCTTGGGGGGAATAAATGTAAAATCGTCCGTTCTAAAATGATTAAGCTAGTGATTAAGTCCCAAAGTTATTAAGGCATGCTTCATTTCAAAGGAGAGATAGGAAGATATGGCTGCATACATGCTCTCTGTAGAGCCTTGGGGAGAGGGAATGAAGACAGAGGTTCTATGCCATTAGGACTGTGTCAATCTGACTTCAAGCAAAACTGTAGAATAAGAAACCATTGTATACATTTTCTGGTTTTACTAAATACAGAACTTTAATTCAGGGCATTAGGGATGCTTGATTAACCATGTGCTGGCTTTATCTGCCTGTCTACAGCCCATGGTCAGTGCCCCACTTCCTGATACCTAAGGCCAAGTTCATCTGTTCTTCTGGTTTTCTTTAGCTATTTTCTGCAACCGATTTCCACAATACTCTTTTCTTTTCTAATCCAAAAACTATTAAATGTTGACAGAAAATGGGTCCTCATGTCATATCACTAAGTATTCTAGTTAAGGCACCCTTAAAACCCCCGATTTTCTGTAAATCTCTACTTTCCCTTGAGGAGATCCAGTGGCGTAACGTAACTTTTCTTAACTCTTTCCCACATACATTTCGTTTTCCTTATCCCTTATTTGCAATTTTCTCACCATCTCCCTTTTTGAATGAGTCTGACTTCTAGATTGTTCTCTAACCCCTTTGTGCACAGTTAACAAATCTCCCTTTCCCTTGAAACACCTTTTCCCCCTTGTTTCCTGAAATCATTCCCTAACTCTCATACTGCTTCTCCTCCACTGCTATGTTGGCTGGCCCTCCTTTAGGCATACGATCTTCAGGATCTTCGGCATCTGTATTTGCTCTTTAATGACGCCACCACTAGCTGTGACACCTATGGCATTTGATTGTCGCTTTCCAGAGCCAAGCAGCCTTGCCCCTGTTTTTTCGGCCTGCTAGCCTACACTACCTTATAAGCATGCTCTATCCATGGGCCACTTTAGTATTTATTAGGCTCAAGTCAAAAGTCACTTTTGCTTTTAAGCATCCCTTTTCTTTATCTCTCATATCCTTATTTCTAATCATGCTATGACACCCTCCTAAAAACAGGGTTGCTTCTAAGCTTTCCATTTCATCTCTCCATCTTGTAATCAGTGAACATATTTTTATGACCTTCACTTCTTCATATTCTCTAGTTTATGTCTCTGTAGCTCCTTCCCCATTTAAAAAAAAAAATCCTTTGCTTATACTTTTTTTTTCTCTTACTCCCCTTTTAAAGCAAAGTGTCACATCTAAACACATTCTATGTAGCTAAGAGTAGCCTTGAACCCCTGATCCTTTTTCCTCCACCTTCTGGGTGGCGGCATTACAAGCATCAGCACATGCTAAGTTTATGTAGTCATGCACACTAGGCAAGCACCCTATCAAGTAAATCACACTCCTGACCTACTTATGCCTTCTCTGCATTCTGTACGATTCTGAACCCAGTTTGTGCATATTTATAAAATACAGCTCTGGTCATCAGGATTCTTTGTCTTCAATCTTTCGAATGCTCACATAGTGATAGAGTAGCGAGACTCAGTTATTCCCCACCCCCAAGGTATTCTTTTGACTTTCCTTCCTATATATGTACATACACCAGATCCCAAATAAAGAAATGCTCCCCCAGAAAGTGTGAAACTAGAGCTAGCCAGCCATGGGGTGTGAAAAAGTGGAGCCTGGCAAAACTTGAATGTGTGGAAAGGACCTGGCAATGATCAGGCACATGGGTACAGGACAGATGAGAACAAGAGGGGATGCCAAGCTATGCAGATCTTAGCTGCATGTTAAGGGTTTGTTTCCACTTTTTTTTTTTTTTGAGAGTGTGTGGGGATTCAAACTGTGATAAAAATTGACTGAAGACTTTACATGGGGAGTAACATGGGTTCTTATTGGCCTTTAATATGAATAATTTTGATTATAATTAACATGAATTAATGGTACGTACTAAATGAGTTCTGTATATTTCAACACATGCATGAAGCATTCAGGGATACAACCCCACCTCCTTTTGGCCAATCTCCTTTCCTCTACACCCTCCCTAACCTCCAGCCATCCTCTACAGTCACACTAACTTATTTTAGCTTCCACAAATGAGAGACCATGTGGAGGAAAAAGAAACTCTTCTACATACGCCGTTGGTGGGGATGTAAATTAGAGCAGCCATTACGGAGAACAGTATGGAGGTCCTTCAAAATGCTAAAAATAGAACTGCCATATGATACAGCAATTTCCCTTCTGGGTATATATGCAAAAGAAATGAGGTCAGCATGACAAAGAGATAGGTGCATGCCCGCGTTTATTGTGGCACTACTCACAACAGCTGAAATGTGGAATGAGCCTAGATGTTGATCCATTGATGAGTAGGTAAAGGAAACAGTTTTTATGAGAAATGAAATGTTAGATAAAGAAGAATGAGAAGATTCACTTGATACAAACTAGACAGTACTAAGGGATATGATCTTAGGTAAAATAAGACAGACAAGGAAAAACAGGATTCATTGGCATTTTAGATCTCGCCTGACATGCTTTGTATAAAGTAGTATTGCTTACATGGGTCACTTAAGCTTATTGTCTCAGACCAAGTCCTTCAGTACACGAAAGGGACATTTGTCTCTTTTAAAAGATATTACTGGCTATTGTGGGAAGGGTCATCAGTTTTTTTTTCAGGGATGCAGACTCCAATATGCCACGCATGCCAGCAGGTCAGCTAAGGAGACAGCTCAGTGCATAGAGTGCGTCATGCATAAGCACGAGTGCCTGAGTGTGGTTCCCTAATACCCCTAACAGGTAAAAGCTTCACACAGTTACTAGCACCTGTAACCTCCAACCCTGGAGAGAGGGAGGGGCAGAGACACACAGATTCTGAGAGCTTGCTCACCAACCAGTAATGTTGAAGCCTTGAGTTCCATGTTCAGTGGTAGACTCTACTTCAAAAAATAAGATGGAAAAGGGCTAAAGAAAATAACCAGGCTGGGCAGTGGATGCACATGCCTTTAATCCCAGCACTCAGACAACAGAAGTAGAAAATCTCTGTGAGTTCAAGGCCAGGCAGCTCTACAGAGCAAGTTCCAAGACAGTCAGGGCTACAGAAAGACACTCTGCTTCAAAGAAACAAACAAATGAGGAGGAGGAGACTAGCTGACTTCTGCCCACACATGAACACACAGGTGAATACACCTGCACACACAAATGCACAAGCACACAGGCACATACGTTTGCATGCGCATGCTCAAGTATAGATGGGAAATCATAGTCAGTAAGTAAATTGAAGAATCAGAAAATACTTGGGAAGCATGAATATTGATACTCTGTGAGATATTATCTATGCTCACAAACCAGGCAGGACCCCTGCTATCCCTTAAGAGACGGTTGAGGCAAAGCTTAGTCTTTATTCATCGTGATTCTTCTAAGCCTCTGCCAATGCATGCATGGAACACATGTCTATAATTATCCACACACGTTCACTCTGTTTTGAAACAGTATTATCATCTCATTTCAAGAATGTAATGAGCACCATCAAACTAATAATCACCAAGTACTTTTAAATTTCTAAAAGACAATTTGAATGGTCTCTGCTAGAGCTCTATATTAAATCCAAAAGAAAACTTATTATTTTTTTTACCACGTAGCCAGTATGTGAAAGAAGAGCTGTAGTGGGAAGACCTAGGAGTGAGAAAGAAAAAAATGAACACACTGCAGATTGTTACAAGGAAGAGGAAAGGATTCAGAGGGAGAAGGGGAGGTAGAACTTCACTGAGTGCTGATTGGTTGCTAAGCTGATAATGATTTATGGCTCATTTTAAATTACTCTTCTGGATGGAATGGTTTATGGAGGGGGGGAAAGTGGGACTGTTCTTTAATATCCCGAAGCATCTGAAAACCTATGCAACTTCCATTGATTTGCTCTCTGCTGGATAACACTGCTATTTAAAAATCAGTGACATATTTACTTCTCTCAGAATGCCTTGATGCCTGTAAACCATTCCTTTGTTGACTGTTGAGAAGCAAAAATCGTATTCAATCTCCTGATAAACTAGAGTTGGAGTAGGCATTGGGGTACCCTATCTTTCTTGTCTTCCCCATTCCATTTCTGTTTCATACTCAGGCATGATAACTTAAGGATCGATGGTCTTCAACAGTCTTTAAAAAATAAATTAGCAAGCCATGGCATTGTGCACATTGCTTGCCATCCATATCTCAGCAGAATCTTTCGCAACAGCTCTTTAGTGAAGACAGACAAAACATTAGCCTGATGCTTTTGTTTTATTTGGAAATGGTGTAATTTCTTTCAAATAATGGAAACATAGAGAATTTTATATCTAGATATGATCAATAACTCTCTATATCAGATACTTGGATCAAATTTTATAGCACTTTATTTCCTTGCCTTAGAGAAGGTTCTTTCCCTGAGCTAAAAGGAAGAGTACGCACCTGTTCAAGAATGCTGCCCTGCCAAATGGCCCATGATTGATGGGGCAGCAATAACTAGGGGGTATTTGCCAATTCACCAGTGCCAAGTCCTCGGAGTGATTTTGCTGCCTGTGACAGCTGGTGTTCCCGATTGGAAGGCTGTTTCTGTATACATCTCTGATTTGCATATTTATATACCTCGGCTGCCGTATGAGGGCTGCATTCACAGCAGTGTGTACGAGCTTGCTGCTTGGGTGCCTCTAGGCAAGGGATGGTAGAACTGATTTGGGTAAAATGAAAATTGTAGATTTTTTTTTCATGATTTGCAAGTTAGCCAGTAATGCCACATTTTGTCTCCATTTTCATCAACTTCCTTAATGTTTTTGAAATGTCTGTAGGCCTGCCCTAGCATTTGAGGCAGACACATTGTATCCTCCCAGGAGGGTACAGGAGCCTGTATTTTGGCCTCGAAAAATAATAGAGAGACGCTAAAGAAAGAGGGTTAGTCAATTTGAAAGCCTGGAAATGAGAACTGTTTGGTGTGCACATTGAAGAGAACCACTGATATTTGAGCAAAGGAAGTCAGAGTCACTCTACTAAACCAGATATACACTCAGCCACCGTGACTCATTCTAAAGAGCAGTATCTCAAAGATCCTGGCACAGGCACAATTCCATAATTTTTGAAAGAACAACTATGGAATGATTATTGAATAGGAAAAAAAGAGTCTTGATTTTAAAAAGTGTGTCTTGGAGGGTTAGAAATTTGATGAACAATGAATATGTTGAAATTAAATAGTCCCAGGAAAACAGAGAGAGGCAGGTGACTAGAAGGAGCCATTTTAGGCAGGTATGTCATATAAGGACTTTTGAAGTCATTGAAAATCTAGGTAGCCATTTTCTGTGAGATTAAAAATAACAAAGTGACATAAAAGTGTTACCTCTTTGAAAATGATGTGTGAGCTGATAGGTGGAAAAGATGTTGTGGAATGGGCTGTTTACTTTCTTTTTCAAAGATTTATTTATTTTATGTGTATGAGTATTTGATTGCATGTATGGATGAACATTCTGTACATACTTCGTGCCTACAGACATCAGAAGAGGGCATCAGATGTGGTGGAACTGGAGTTATAAATGATTGTGGGATATCATGTGTGTCACAGAAATCTGACCAGATCTTCTGAAAGAGCAAAACATGCTCTTAAATTGTTCTTCTACTTCCCCAAAGCAGAAAGTTTTCAGAAGCAACTTTATGAAAGAGTGCTGTCGGACCAGAACTCTAATGAGAGAATAGACTATGGCAGCTTTTCAACAAGCTAAACTTAACCTGTCTGAGGAACGGTGAAGGGTTTTATTTAAAGGGGACTTTTTTTTTGGTAGTACTTCCAACATGGCCTGACTGTCCCATTATGGAGAATCTTACTATAAACAATGTTTGAGTCACTTTAAATTCAGTTCCTTAGCATGTAGATATGGGTTCCTTGGAAGGTAGTCAAACTGGGTCCTCAAGAATGGAATTAGAGCCAGGTTTAAAAAGTTCCTTTCTCCATCTACCACATATGGACACAGTGAAAATCCCTGTGGTGTGCCAGGAAGCTGTTGTCAACAGATACCAAACATGCCAGGACTGTGGTTTTAGACATGTCAGCCCACAGAGCTGGGAGACAGACATAAGTTTCTGTTATTTATAAACTATAGTTTATCCTATTAATTTAAACTGAGCAGACTAAGGCACTCTTATATGTACCAGACATTGAATGTATTCATTATGTTAAAGCTTTGCACAAAACCTTTAGGATGAATATTATCATCTGTTTGATAGAGGAAGCAATGGAGACAGAGATTAAGTAGCTCACTTATAAAAGAGATGCAGGCCAGCAACATGATAGCAACTCAAGTAAACTTCATTCCATAATCTTTTGTTTATTTTCTTGGTAGATAGCATGCTACTTCCCTGGATACCGAGGATTATAAATAAAGAGTAGCAAGCAGTTCCCTGGGGTATATTTAATTTGAGTTGTCAGAGAAATAGCCATCTGGATATGCTGTTTTGACAAAATATTTTTCAGGTTTGTGTTTTGAATACCTGTGAGACATGTGGTGTTAGATACTATGGTCTCTATGGTATAATTTAAAAACTTCAGAAAGAGATGGATAGATGACTTGATAATTACAAATCTAGTGTATAACTAGAGTACTGGATTGTGTAATGAGACATTAATTAATTAATTAATTAACTAACTAGTTAATTAATTAATTAATGGCTAGGCTGTATTTATTCAACCAGAATCCAATAGATGAGTATACAGTTTCAATGACCTACATAGTACAGTTCACTGCAGTTTTTTGTCCAGACACTTACAGCAAATAATAGCCATTGTTATTGAGTAGTATGGAAAATTAGTGACATGCCTTTAATATTGTCCTAAAGAATTTATCACCATCACAAATGATATATCAATCTCATTGTTAGAAAGCTATATTCCTCTATTTTTTTAATTTAGTTGGCAATGTTTTGGTTCAGAGCTGATGTTTACCTTTTCAGTCTGAATGATCAGCTAGCCACAGAACCTTAAGCTGCTTTGTTTATATAAAAACAACTGAATGCTATGCACAAGTCTGTAAAAGATACCTTTGAACACTGTCTTTGAAGTAGTATCTGATAAAATGCTCTCATGGAACCATATTTTTAAGTATCGGGTAAATGTCCATCAGCTGGAACAATTTGCACATGATATTGTTGCACACGAATTAAAAATATAAATTTTTTTTTTACAGCATATAGGACTTAGCACTTCACAAACCTGCTATTACTGCATAGAAAACCATGGCTTGAGAACCTTAGGTCAGACTATGCAAATTATCCTCAAAGCTGACTCACATGCTAGCCTTGCGCTTCAGTCTGTATTCTGCCACATGATGTGCTTATTTCGTTTTCCATAAACAGTATGCAAAAGCAACATTCTCATAGTCCTGTGTATGTTTACAGTAGAGACTAGAGAAACTGTAACCTGGAGTCCATACTATGTAGCCTGATATATATGTAACATTAGATATTACTATTTTCAGTTTGTTTCTTGTTTTGCTTCCTAAAACCATGCCAATGATACCTGAACTTTGGACTACTGGATTTTTTTCACACAAAGAAAAATACACTTTAGAATTCATCATCCTAATTCTCCATACTGGAAAATTGTAGGGATTTGTTTGTTGTGCTTTAAGGTTTTCACAGTTACATTTATAGGCAACCTATTTTGCTCATGATCTGAAAGAGGATGACATCATGACTTATTAATGGAGTTTGCTTTAATACATCACTGATTTCCATTAGAACCCTCTTCTCCTGAGACTAAAGACCAGAGGACACGACACCAACCACCATAACAACCACCATACACCACCACAACAATAACTACAACAACAATAAAAAATGAAAGGTTGATTCACTAATTGTCTGTTCCCCTCATGATTCATTTTTTTTATATCTAACTAGAATCTAGCCAAAGACATAGAAAAATGAAAAGGAAATTATACTAGACTGAAGATGTTTCAAAATGTATCTGGAGCAAAAAGTTTACTGCAAAAAGAAAACACTATAAATAAGAGTTTGATAGAATATCATGATTTTTGAAAATGTTTTATTTTTTACTTATTTTTGCAATGAACATGACTTGAAGGAAGGTCTGCATGTAAGCATAAATCGAAAGTAGGGTTTTTTAACCTCCCATTCCCTAATTAGTATTTATTTGACATTAGTATTAGTAATTCTTAAAAGTCACTATATTTTTATCATGATTAAAGAGTTGACAACTTTAAATATATAATGTCTTGGTTATTTTTCTATTGCTGTGATAAAGTACTATGTCCAAAGCAACTTAAAGTACTATGCCCAAATCCCCCTTATAGTTTAGGGGGATTAGAGCCCATGATAGCTGAGTGAAGGAACAGTTGAGGGCTGACATCTTCATCTACAACCACAAAGCAAGAAGACCCGCATGAAGACTAAGCTGCACACCTGTTACATATGCCTGCGTGGGGGTGTGGGGTATGTGTCGTAGTGTAGATCCAGTCCATGCTTGCTCTTTGGTTGGTGGTTCAGTCCCATCAGAACATCTTTTAATTTTATCAATTCCATTGATAAATGTCTTTCACAATTAAACATTGATTTTTGTTGATGTTGTATTAAGCTAATGTTTTCCTCTAACTTATTTGTTTTGTTTTCATGTTTGTTAGCTTTTGTAAACATGGATGTACAAATGTTAATTTATCTGCAGGATTAATGGGCCAATTCTTTTAAAACATATCAATCAAGTTGCATCTGACAATAGATGAAAATACATCTCATCTTACAATCTGATAAAAAAAAAGAGTTAGACTATATTTTGTGTGTTTTACTTCTTAGGTGTGTTTCAACAGCTTAATTGCTAAAGTGTCTCAAGAATTTCACTGTCGAATTCAGGAGGAGTACTAGAAAGTGGAGCAATTTTAGTTGTAAATGCTTAATGAGGTTTGTCAAAATCTAAAGATTGATGCACCATAAACAGTTATCTAGATTTAGAGTTTGATTAAATTACACAGAAAAGCTCACGGTCTGAATCCAAGGTGGCTATGTGTAAACACAAATGTGCATGTGAGAATTCAAGCCCATTTGTGTGTGAGCATACTCATACACACACACACACACACACACACACACACACACACTCATATACAAACACACAACCATAAACACACACCCACACCCATACCCACACACCCACACACACCCACACACACATAATGATTATGGATATAGTTGATGATGACTAATAAAAATAAGATCACAAATAATATAAAAATTGATTGTGGATTCAAATTAAGCTTTATCCTTCAGAATAGTTGATACTACTTGAATTGAACATTCTACTTATATTATGATCTTTTCACTCTGGAGAACTACTAATTTACTGATAAGGTTATGAATATCAAGAAAATAATTTTTAGTCTTCTGTAAATGCTTGTTCTGTTTCTTTAATGAACAATGTGTTACCTGGCCTAATAATACATTTAAATTATTAATATCTAAAGAAGACTTGGTGAATAAATATTTCATTGGCACAAAGGTACCAGTGCCAATACTAAAATAAGTTTTAGAAATAATTTAGACAATAAGTTACATTGAGGAAATAGGGATGTGCTCTTTCTTAACTGAATTTTCTGAAATGCATAAATTATATTTATATAATGAGTCTGTGTCTAAAGAATAAAGAAGAGAGGTGAGACAGGGACTGCCTTTGTTTTGAGTTGGACATGGGGTATAAATTAATGGCCATATACATAACAAAAGAATGAGATGAACTGAGGCCTACCTTCCTATGTCAACGAGTCAGAGTCTCATGTGGATACTGGTAGAGATTTAGAATTGAGGCAGCTTTCTTAACTTCTAGATAGATCTTCCACTGAAATCAGGGAAGTCTCTATCTATTATTGTAGAATCTTACAGACTGGTGTATGGCAGGAATCAAGGCAAACCTTAATTGCAATGTAGATTTATACTAGCATGCCAGAATTAAGATTGCCCTTTGTCTTTATACAAACGCATTTTTTTCAATTTCTGTTCTTCTGTCAGGCACAAATTTTTAGTATGCAAATAGTGTCAAACTAGCATAAGATTGCTTATCCAGCAAGAAAATGAATGTTTGAAGAGATATCATAATCAGATGAAAATGAAGTAGAAATGGCACAAGTAACAGAAATTTAAGAAAAAAAATGGAGAAATACCATAAATATGTGAAAGAACTGAGTGGAAAAAGCCAGCCACATGTAGAGATAAGGAATTCTTTTAAAAGGGAACTCAAGATGACAGAAACTAAAGGGGAGCCAAAGAGACATAGAATGTAACATCAGGACAAAAGCTGAACTTGACTTTATCAACAGGCTAACCATAGGCAGAAGTGACTCAATGAACAAGAATATACAATGGGAGGAGAGGCCCTTGGTCCTGTGAAGGTTCTATGCCCCAGTGTAGGAGAATGCCAGGGCCAGGAAGCGGGAGACGGTGGGTTGGTGAGCAGGGGGAGGGGGAGGGAACAGGTTTTCTTGTTGCTGTTTTGTTTTTGTTTTGTTTTGTTTTGGAGGGGAAACTGGGAAAGGAGATATCATTTGAAATGTAAATAAAGAAAATACCTAATAAAAATATACATTAGCATAGATGGACATACCCAGAAAATGAAGAGTTGACAAACATGGAATGATATTGCCTAACCCTCTATGAGATGACAAAGTGGTACAAGCCCAAAAGGAAAAAAAAAGTCTGAATAAGTATGTGGAGCACTTACCACCCGAAAGTCCTGTGAAATCAGTGAATGCCCAAAATCAGAAACAAGAAATCTAGAACGACTTCAGAGCTCAGATTTTTGCACACAAACACAAGCACCCACTTGCACACATAATATATGAGTCACATAACACCTATATAACACATGCACCTAAGATAAAACATAACTGACTTCAGCGATTTGTAGTCTACTTCAATGTATTTTATATTGTAGCCCTAGTACTATAGTGCTGGTTTGTTATTATTGACTGAAAAATCACCTATTCATTAATTATCTCTCATGTACAAAGCATGCTGGAAGGTTCTGTGCAAATTTCATCAGGAAAACGGAGAGCAACAACCAGATTATGAAGTTAATTAATCTTTGCACTTAGTTTTAATTATATAAATACCTTGTGAATGTAGTACTATTATTTTTAAATGCATGTAAACTGGGATCCACCTTGCTATAACCTCCAGTCCCGTTTTGGCATCATGCTGATCCACTATAGACCATTTCACGTGGTCACATCACTTCACGTGAACAAATGAAATCGCTGGCGGGCACAGTGGATATTGTAGCATAGCATTCTCATACTCTTTCAACTTGTACCCAACTCCCTAAACTGTAGTAAAGATTAAATCAACTATTGACGTATCATCTTCCACAAGCCATATGGAGACAGCTTGAACAGAAAATAAGCAAACAAACAAACAAACAAACAACAAACTTGTCCCCTCAAGACAAGGTGTCAGTCAATAAGATACATAAAAATAATACACAGTATATCTGATGCTAGTGGTATATGGAAGAAAGGGATGAGAGGTAGTGTCGTGTCTAAAGCCAATGGCAGAAGAATCCTCTCTGTGATTGTATCATTGCAGCCAAGGCCTGAGAAAGATGAAGATGGCTAAAGGTGTGCTTATCACTCTACCCAATCTGACTCTAGCCACATCAGATGAAGCCGTATCAGAAAAGGTACGGAGGGTCATTAAGGCCCAGCACGGCAGCCTGTGCTTGCAAGTCCTGAGAAAACAAACTGATGTGGCTTCTCATAGTGAACTATGTAACTTTTGTTTTACATCCTATTCCATGAAGTGACCTGAGCACAGTTGTCGCATGAAACATGTCTGAAAGAGAGGACTAGATGTAAACTCTCACTCTACGAAACACAAACTCCACGCGATACAGAGAGCTTCGCTTTGCTTGCTTGCAAAATAGAAATATTAATGTACAAAAAGTTACCACCAGGCACGAAATACTGTTGTGACTTAATTCTCAGAACACACTGGCCCAGACAAGAGGATTGTGTACATGGCCACATGAGACAGGACCTGGAGAGATGGTTCAATGCTTAAGAACACTGGCTACTCTTACAATGGTCCAGGTTTCAGTTTGCAGCACCCACAATGTGGTTTGCTACCATCGGTAACCCCAGTTCCAGGGACTCCCACACTCAACCTCTGGCTTCTGCAGCCACCAAGACAGACTCGAGACTAGATGCAGGCAAAACAACTTTACATAATTCAGGGCCAGCCTGGGCTACATAGTGAGACCCAGCCTCAAAAGCAACTGTTATGAAAATATAAATGCTATCAATAGAAGCAAGATGTAAGGTTAAGTATGCAGGCCTCTCCTGGTCCCTGACTCTACTTCCTGTGTTTATGTTTCCCTGGAAACATAAAGCTGATGAGTCACACGGCTAAGGCTGTAGTTCTGTCTACCGAAAAGCAGACTTCTTACTTGGATATCTCTCATAGACCCTGTTCTATACCTTCTCAGTTTAAAAAAACTTGAAAGGAATTTATTATTGATTATTTTATTTCCAATTTTAAGAAATCCCACCTTTTTAAGAGAGCTTGTGGCTTAGATTTTGAAATGATTAGCAGTGAACCAGAAAATTCACTATTAGTTCTTATTTTTTAATTTTCTTTCCATTTCTTTTTTGAGATTATTCTATAATTATAACATTCTTCCTTCTATTTCCCTTCCTTCCAAACTCTTACATAATTTTGCCTCACTGTCCATCAAATTCATGTATATATTTACTCTATACTTTGATTTTTCAGGGAAGCAAAGAGAAAAAAAAAATCTGTCCTCTGCTTTTTACTTCTCTATTGTTATAGGTGCCTTTGGAAACCAGACACACTACTGTGTTCCTGGAAGTGGAGGAGGGGAGCAGGAAAGGTGAAAAACACAAAAGTGTGTTAAGCATGGTGTAAGGAAGGAAGGGAAAAAGGAAAGGGGGCAAAACGAAAATCCAAACAGGCCATTTGCCTTTTCCCACAGTCCCCAACAGCAAGTGGCGTTGTCTGCTAGTAAACATTGCTGGACAGCATTAGTCTCGCACTACCTGCACTGAGTCAGTAACTGGAGAACTCTGAGAACTCCAAGAGGTGGTGGCAAGCCAGCTAGTGTTCCTAACAGCAAGGCTGGATGCTGGGCTGGATGCTGGGCTGGATGCTGGGCTGGATGCT
>JADRCD010229851.1:864-49046 GCA_019843815.1 Montemys delectorum | reverse complement strand
TTTCTTTCTTTCTTTCTTTCTTTCTTTCTTTCTTTCTTTCTTTCTTTTTAAGAAAAGGGAAAAAAAAAAGGTTTTCTTTTCTAATTGAAGATTCCAATAACTCCAGAGAGTAAATTAGGGCTCCTTAAGGTGACCTGCCACTACTGCTGGAGGGAGGAACCAAGAAACCTTAAAAAAACACCATTTCAGTTACTTTTTGCTGACTTTTAGTTTCTTTTCTTTTCTTCCTTCCTCCCGTCCTCCCTTCCTCTCTTTCTCTCTGTCTCTCTCTGTCCCTCTCTGTGTCTCACTCTCTCTTCCTCTCTCTCTCTCTCTTTCCTTTCCCTCTCTCTTCTTAAAACACTTTCCTGGTTTCTAGAACTGCTCCTAAAAATTGTATTGGCACACTGGATGTTAGTGAGTCCTGCGCTATGCAATGGTGAAGCAAAGTTTATCTTTCACAGGATATCATTGATCACACTGCTGATACAAATGAATTTTATGTGTGCTGGAAAGAATACAGCATTTCACAGCAACTCACATTTTGGATCTTTTCAAAAAGAAGGCATTTAGAAGCAACTGGGAAATATGCCCTTGGCCTGGGGAGAGGAACGCTGACTCCGAACCTTTTATTTTGCTATTAAAACCTTGGCTGGAAAGCATGTTTTAGTAGGAGAATATGAGCCACATCATCACAGCCAGTCTCTCACACGGGAAACTCATACAGCTTCCTGGCAATTTTCTAGCCTGAGCCACTCAGTTTAGACCCTTGGACTTAGGTTTCTGCTACAGCCCCCCCCCCCCCCCCTGCACCTTTCCTCTCCCCCAGCCACCTTCCTCAAGAATCATATTTAGGCTTCACAAATAAAGGTAAATCTGAGCTATAGGGCTTTATCAGTCAGAGGCCCTGCAGGAAACAGATGGCAAACTTAAATTGGATAATTTCAAAGGAATTTAATAGAATAAAAAAAATAACATTTGGACAGGAAGCAGTAGGGAAGAAAATCACAGGGGACAGTCGGGTGTCCTGGGGCTAATAACATAAAGAAGCTGTTAATACCTCTAGGACTGAAGTGGGTAAGGGGAGGGAGCAATTACTAGCAGCCAGAGAAGAAGGGAGCTCTGTGTAGGCACTCTCTGACAGCATCTGGGATTCATGGGAGAAGACCACAGTGAATGCAGGGAGGGGCTGCAGAGTAGAAACCAGGGGAATAAAACCTAAAGTTTATACTCTACCTGCTTTAGATCTTTCAGCAATGCCATCGAATTGACATCAACTGAAAGCCAAGACGCAAAGCTGGCACTCAAAAACTTTACACGAGCAACCTCCCAAGGCAAACACAGGAGGAGGTGAAGATAGGTGCCCTGTTCTAACAGCAGACATCCAGCAAAATACATAATCAATAAATAACCCTTGGGCTTCATATGACATTTCATCATCCTTAAAGAGGCAAAGCATTTTTGCCCTGTTAAAGAGAGTAAATTAGCAAGATTTTTGGCTTTTGTTTATATATATGTATATATGTATGTGCATATATATATATATGCACATACATACATATGTGTGTTGTGTGTATATGTATATATACATATATGTTATATGTTATTCTGATTTTGTTTAAGCATATATACATATATGTATATAAGTATTTACATATCTGTATATGTATGTTGTTATATGTTATTTGGTGTGTGTATATATATCATGTTCTTTGTTTTATTTATTTATGTAAATAGGTATAAAACATTACAGTGTTTCCTTCAGAAATCAGTGAAAGTGTATATGCAACAGAATTGTTAATTAAAAGAAAAATCATGAATTTACCTACCTTTGAAAAGCTGGTAATGGATTGTACAAGTAGACTTTTATGCACCTGGAACTTTCCTCTTCAGAAAAGTGTGGTTAAGTGATTCAAGAAGATATGAGCTGAGTGATGAATGAGGCAGCTAAAGACAGCTTTTGTCCATTCAACAAAAGAAAAGTCAAGATAGCAACTTGGCGAATGGTCCTCAGCTGCAACACCCTGTTATCTAACCACCCTACTGTAATCTCCTTTACAACAAACCAGCAGCCCTGGGCCTTCCTTAAAACAATCCAAAAGGTAAGCATATGCTGTTGGGTGAAGGCACGGAAGGCAGGTAGTAGATGCTACCCAATCTTTCTCTAAATTGCTGGATGGATTAGGATATGTTTCATCCCAACTAATAGTCAATGGAAAGAAAAGAATGCTTAAGAATATAAAGGCTAAAAAAAGAAAGGAAGAAAAAGAAAGAAAAAGAATATAAAGGCTGTTGAAGATGAAGTTTCGTAGTTTTTCCATAGTCTCACCCTGAGTCAACCTTGACTGTCCATAAATTCTACCAACAACCTCTTAGGCAGCCAAAATCTGTTCCCAGATTCCTAACACTGATGCCTTCTGATTTTGTGAGGCAGAAGCAGAAAACCAAAACCTGATCCATTGCATTAAAGCTACACACTCCTGGCTACAAACCCCACTAGGGCATTTTTAGCTGTCTGTCACTCAAACATGGGGTCTACCGTCTCTTAATTCATTGTCTCTGAATAAACAGGAACTGGTTGCATACTAGGCTGGTTTCTAGAGCACCAGTCCTTAATAATGTAGGCACAGTAGAGGCTTCACTGAATTCATCCCTGCACTGCTGGTTACATGTTCTTCCCTGGCAGTACACTGGCCCTGTTTATAATTGATTTCTATATCTTTTATACTGCATATGTTACTTCCTTTCACAGTGGATAAAGCAGCATGAAGCTATCATGTGACAAAAAGAGTTGTGGCCTTGAGATTTCATTCTGATTTTTTAAGTCACACAAAAACCTAAGTCACCACCTTAAACCAGGAAAGATGACAATGATTTGTTAAAAAAATAATATGAAAGATGTCACATATTTTAATATATACTAGTTGCTAAATAAATGCTTTTGACTTGATACCTTCCTATCTCTTCTCATTGTGACGGTGAAGATGCAAAAATAGCATCTCAGTAGATTCACATTTGTTCACTTCATTCGGAATGTATATGGCTCTGTTTGATTTCTGTTTCTTCTGATGGTTCTAGTTCGTGAATGAAGTAGAAATTTTTTTGGTCTCTTTGGAAACTTAGTTGTGCCATGGAAATTGTCTTACGAGAGGATACTTTTGTTGAAGTAGACACATGGGAGGATGTTTTGCTAAGAACAGACATGTGGTGTTTTTCTGGAGTTAGCTTGGAAAAAAAAAAAAAAGGGCATGTGATGTTTTGCTAGAGCAGATGCTTGAGAGCACACATGATGTTTGAAAAGGATATAAATATAGCCCGATGGACAGAGGATGGTGATGGTAGATGCTAATGGTATGCCTTGCAATTCTTTGTTGGTCATCCTTTGATGTGACTTCATAGAGAAAAATGAGCCAAAAACTTCCGGTGGTGTTCCAGCGGTTTCTTGCCACTTCTGCCGACTCGGGCCAATTGGCAGAGCCTTGCAGTTTCTTCTGAATTGTGTTTTCTTTTTCTTTTTCTTTTTTTTTTTTTTTTTTAGATATTTTCTTTATTTACATGTAAATTTTTCCTTTCCCAGGTTCCCCTCCAAAAAACAAACAAACAAACAAAAACAACAAGAACAAACCCCTTTTGCCTCCCCCCTCCCCATGCCTGCCACCCCACCCTCTCCCACTTATTGGCCCTGGCATTCCCCTACACTGGGGCACAAAACCTTCACAAGGCCGAGGTCCATTCCTCCTATTGATGATCGAATTTGCAATCCTCTACTATACACATGCTGCCAGAACATTCAGTCCCACCCTGTATAGTCCTTGATTGGTGGTTGGGTCCCTGGGAGCTCTGAATGGTGTTTTCAAGGAGATAGAGCTGCTGCTGCTGCCGATTCCTGTGAACTGAACCACTGATATCCTGACAACACAGATTGGATTTTCTCCAAAGAAGTATTTCTAAACAGGTCCACATCCTCCTTTGTTCTATTAACCTTTCCTTTCCACTAACTCTGATGGGTCGTGGGTGGTGTGATAGAAGGGATGTTAAAGCATTTAAGAACCCTTATTAAAAGTAGGTATTGAAAAATCTAAGCCTATACATGAGCTAGAGCTAAATCATACTATTTAGAGATATACATGTGGCAGTGCTTTAAGCATTATGCACTGTGACCTTACTCTCATTTAACGGTTGTCAGGGTCCGAGGTTGGATTCGCCATAGCTGACCCCTCAGAACTGTACTGTGTGAAATACCCCTTCCTGAGCAGATTGGTCACATTCTCGAACATTGTGTTCATTGACTCTGTGACAATTTATATACAGAAGGAGCACATGTGACAAAGACTTCCAGATATATGTATTTGTCATCTGTACCACGGGGCTAAAGGGAGCACAATCATCAGGGAGTGTTGTCATTAATCCTGTCCCCAACAGTGAGTCACCTCACCATTGGATATTAAGACCTTTGTATTCTACAGCAAAAAAAAAAAAAAAAAAACACTCATAAGTCCACCCTGCCATAGATATTATTAAGAGTATATATACCCCATGATAAGTTCTATATTACATTTTGGAAATACAGAGCTACCTAAATACATATCCCTATCATAACTCAGTGTACATGATGCTGGTGGAAAAAAAAATGGGGCACAGGAATTTAAACCAAAAGTTAAGATAGTCAGTAATGACTACGGAAATATCAGCAATCTCTACTCTTTCTCTCTCTCTCTCTCTCTCTCTCTCTCTCTCTCTCTCTCTCTATCCTCTTTCTCTCATGCACACATACACACCTACCCATACACATGCATGCACACACACACATACATACACACATTTATTGCCTGAAATATGAAGGATTTTAGTGATGATGTAGCCTTTGTCAGATAATGCAAGGAAAAAACAAAAAGAAGTGACCGAGGGGCACAACAATGCTTGGGGTGTTCAGGACATAGCATAAGATCAGTTCCATACAGAACAGAATGACCATGGAGGAGATCGGGCTCAAACAGATGACTGAGAACAGAATGATAGGCCTTGAATGCCCTCAGAAGGATATCTGAGTTCATCCTGCGGACTAGGGTAGCTAAGCGTTTTAGATGGGGAGTGATAGGATTAGAAACATATTTTATAAAGGATGCTAGGAGCCATGGTGGAAACATTAAGTCTGCTTCTCCTATAGAGATATTTGCCTGAATGCAGGATTTTCTGTTTTGGAGTCACACACAGCCTTTTCTCCCTCCAACTCATTTGCAATGCATAACATTGTACAGCTTCTGAGACAGGATCATAATCTTCTCAATGTATTCGCTTGGAGAATAGTCATCAGTTCAGACCTGCTCATGGTGGATTTCCTCGAGGGCATCAGATGAATTCTCTGACTTGCTCAACTGAAAAACATGTCCCAAAGGACAGTAACTGCATTCTGGCATCAGTTAAATATCTGAGCTAACTGCATAAGAAAGAATAATAAAAAACTGGAATATTTCATAGCCATTTGCAATGGAAGATGATTTGAGCATCTCCGACCTAACCAGCCATTTGATCAACTGCCTGAGTTTTGTGTGTGTGAGCCCCTAGAATCTCCACTGCATGTTGCCTATAATCGAGCAAGGAATGAGATATGAGAAGAGGAGAAAAGGGGGCCTTGCTGCTGTTTGTCTTTATTTCAAGTGTGTTTGGGCTTTGTTGCTATTTTGATCTCCCTCTTGCAAATCCCAGAAACACTTATTATTTGGATAAATGCATGAAAAGACTCAGACAGCCATGCATAACTGCTACAGCCCCTGGCCATTACAATTTCTTTCCAGGGTTGTCCCTGCACAAGTATTGGATGCTGCTAGGTGCTGGCTGCCTCTGTCTGTTGTCATGCCTACACCTGCTCCAGTCTCAGCCAGGGCCTTTGAGCTCTGCCCCCACCTAATCTGTGCCTCCCCACCTAACGACACCCACTAATTCGTGCTAACAGATGTCTGAGCAGAAATTAGCTGTGGTGTCCAAATCAATTAGAACAGAGTTCTGTACAAGAACAATTACTCCACAGACTATTGGAAGTATACTTTTTTTTTTTCTGTTCCTTTTATCCAGAGGTGAAGTTGTAAAGCTGAATCTGAGTTCCTCCATTCTACATCTTCTACTTCCAGGCAGTGTACCTCCGTGCTTGACATGTTAGGACCGGACATGCAGGTGCCTCTACCGGGTGCATTCCCTACAAGCAAGTTAGAAGCAGCAGGGCAGCCTCATTACAGAGGCCATGGAGTCAAGAATAAAAGTCACATCTGCCGCAAAAAAAAAAAAAAAAAAAAAAAACTATACTTGGTGTTTGCTTAAATTTCTAAGGGCAGTAGTGTTAACTGAGGTGCTTCATGTGACATTTTAGCAAAGGAGAGACAGTTGTATAGCTAAAGACTGACTGTGGCACACAGTAGCCCATGCAAAGGGCTTCTTGACCTCCATCTTCCATCTTAATAAATAAATAAATAAATAACAGTCCATGCTAAAGGCAGTGTGAGCAAGTGGAGTAAGGAGCCTCTGAATTCTGAGACATGCAATTCCACACTGTAGGGTGAGCCTCTCTAGATGAACCCTGAACTCCTATCCGGCTCTTTGCTTTACGAATGTTCTTATTTACACCGAAGTATAATCTCTCATCTAACCTTAAGTCTATGTGAAATGCAGGTACACTAGTATAAATATCATAGTGATAACTAAGTAAAATATTTTTCAAATCAGCCTATCTCCTCAGTAAATGATAGCTGTTCAAATGCCACTCTTTGGATTCAGCTTCTTAGAATACTGGAATAATGTCCGATTCATGAAGAATTCCATCCTTTTGTTCTAGGATTTCTTATCCCTATCCAAGAGAAGGCTTCCTGAGCCTTCTGTGGTTTGATGCTCTTTTTTCAGTCATTTTCCTCGTTTTCCATTTATTCCTAAGTTATGATCACCGCGCTGCCAAACACTACCCTAGTCTTTACTCCCTCCCCTTGTCTCCTCCTTCATCCTTTTCAAAGACACTCACTATGGCATCTATGTAACTAACTGTCGAGGAAATGAATGAATGCTTGTTCTGCAAACAGGTCCGCCACTCATAATAGAAATTAATAAAAGAACACTACAGAGGATAAAGAGCAATATTTAGAGACGGCCGTAAAAAGTTAATCTGTTTCTTTTTTTATTTTGTGTGCCCACATTCAAGTTTTATCCAGCTTAGTGCAGAAGATGCTCTTGAACCTGGAGAATAACTGTCTTTATGCCACTCATAGCCCTTCAATACCTCACTGCTTATTTATGTATTCCATTTTACAGCTAACACATTTGGTGAGGCCTACCTCAGGCAACCCATGTATATGGAGTGATCCCATTTTCAAGAGCTTCTGACATTTACTATAAAGCCTTTTTAGAAATGGCAGCCTTTTTCCTCCCTTTCTTCTTTTCATTCTGCAAACTTAATCATCACTGTAAGGCATTTAGTCTTTCAGGGGCAACTTCTACAACCAGGGGCATATAGGAGACACAGAGAAAAACGGAAGTATCTCCATGAAGCTACTCAGCCCCTTCCCACATGCAGAGGTTTGTTCCTATTACCCTCATGGGCAGCCTTCGAGGTCTGGCCAAATGGGACTATGACAGCTCATGACTGTCATATGTGAACAAGCTTCCAATCTCAAACTAGTGGGATTTGTTTTATCTTTCTAATGATTGCTGGCTTCGTTAGTTTACATTAGTGTGTTTTATTTCTTCAGTACAAATACATTTATATTTTTGGCTACTAACTAGGTCAGAAATAGAGACCAGTCAGGCTCCGCATTTCATCCTGTCCCCTTTTTTAGGCATGAAGCACTTCCCTATGAACATGCAAACATCACACTCAGCACTGTCAGATCAGCTTCATGGCCACATTTATCAAAATTATCCCAGAGTCCCTTGCAGAGACGAATATTAATAGGGTTCATTTAAAACCAAGAGTGTTACTAATGCTTTTTTCTATGTGCTAAATGGAAGGAAACAAGAATTACACAAACAAAAAAATAAGACAGGGTTGTTAGAATAGTTAATAAGGTGAGGTGAAATCTCTGGGCAGGGAGAAGGAATGCTGAGCTTTCAAAAGTCTCTCCATATCAATTTGCATACTATTATTCCCATTGCTCTTCATCCAGAAAGGAAAGCAGCATTTCTTCCATATGCAAAGCACTGGCAGGTAATCAACCCATAACATTCTCCCTGAGTGCATTCTGTCTGTCCATCTACCTGTACATTCTCTCTTGCTAACACCTTCATTAAAAGGAGAATAATTTTTCCTCTCCTCCACACTGGTAAAGAGGGCTCTGGGAGGAAGAGCCAGCTGAGGAGGTTTTCCATGCATAAGCAGAAGTACATTAAACATGGATATTTCCTGTCTTCCTGTCTTCCTCTAAGTCCCATACAGTCCTTTGATGAACACAGGCCAGGTGATTTTGCCAGGCTGGCTTTACATAGCAGCAAGATGGCATAGTGGTGTCCCTGGTACCATTTGTTGGACAGCACTTCACACTGCGTCGTTGCTTCCATGACCAGGAAGTGGCGTTTTTTGTCACATTGTGTTAAGGTGGCATCCACTCTGACTCCGGTAGATAATGCTATTGCTCCTTCCTCAAGAAAAGCCTCAGAAGCAATCTTTCTGTCTTGCCATTGGTTGACTTAAAGAATAATAATTACGGCTGCTCCTTCCAGAGTCTTCCTTCCTATGCCGCATGCCACGTAATGGAATGTAAAGAGAAAGCATGCCTTAGAACTTTGTCTGAAAGTATGTAAGTAACTGTAGCATGCATGATAAACTTTGGGGAGCGGGGGGCAGCACACATCTACTCACCCCAGATAGGGAACCCACGAGAGACCAAAGTACAGTACCACCAAAATCCAATATAGTGAACCAATAAGTCTTACTAGACGAAATGGGTAACGGGCTACCTACGGGAGCAGAACTGATTCAAAGGTAGCTGCATCACCAAAGCCCACCCTAGCATGTGTGAAAGCTCATGCTAAATCACTCTGGTGATTTAAATCACACTGCTCAGCCTGCAGGCAGCTTGAGAGGTTGGGAAGAATCCTTTCCAGGTGTCTTAGTTGGGCGAAATATCTTCCCAGCATCTCAGCTGGTTTCTATTTAGTACAAGCAACTTGTTTGGTGTCTTCTTTCCAACTGAAGAGTACTCTTGGCTTTTATTGCTTACTCTGGAAGGGAGGGGCCCACTGAACGTAGTCAGTTTCAGGTAATTCCTGAAGCTATTGTCTATTTTGAGTTCTTTACCTTCCTCCTTGAGAAGATTCCATGAGTGGCTTTGAATTGTTTACCTTTCTGTTTTAGGAGCTTCCTGCAGGATCGAATGTTCCAATCTAGAAAGGACACTGTTACTCAACAGTATCTTTAAAAAGTTTTAAAGCAAGCCGGGTGGTGGCGGCACATGCCATTAATCCTAGCACTTGGGAGGCAGAGGCAGATGGATTTCTGAGTTCAAGGCCAGCCTGGTCTACAGAGTGAGTTCCGGGACAGCCAGGACTACACAGAGAAACCCTGTCTCAAAAAAAAAAAAAAAAAAAAAAAAATTAAAGTAATTGATTGTTTTTCAAAAAAACAATGAAGTGTCCAGAGAGAAATGTTTAGGGGAGATTGTTTTTAAAGTAAAGTTAAGAGGCAAGACTGCTCTCTATCACCTTTTAATTATGTAAAACAGCCTTTCAAGGAAGGAATTTAAGATTCTATTTGTGGCTGTTAAAAACTTGACTCAATAGTTAACTTTGTGATTGGGCCAAAACCCCACGAGTACCTAGAATTTAGGATCAAAAGTTCCCTTGTCGGAGCTGCTGTGCTTGAGAAGGACAGACGTGTCAGGCCATGTCCAACTCCCAGGAGGCTGGTTGGTCACAGTGTCCTTCCTTCAGTGACCAACACAGCAGTATAGAAGAGTGATCTCTGCACAAGGACGGTTCTGGTGGTCTCCACCGTGGGGATACTAATAATATTTTCTAGATATAAATGTCAAATAACAGGACAACTCATAACAAGGAATTATAGGGTGACAGATGTTAATATTGACAAGATTAAGAAGACATAATACAATATGTAATAACAGGATAAATTCTGTGATAAGCTCATAGTCAGAATGATAGAATTATGTGATCGAATCCTGATCATATAAAACCTCTAGCAGGGAAATATAGTATGTATATGATTTTCATTGATAAAGTAACCCCCGTGAAACTAGCAAGATGGCTTTGCGGATAGAACCCCAAGCCCTGGTACAAGAGCATCAGCATCTACAAGTTGCTATCTGATCTCCATATGTGCATGCAGGCCTGCATGTATGCTTACTCACAGACTCAGACATCATATACTCATGTGACAAAAATAAATACAATTTAGAGATTAAGAAAAGAAGAAGGAGAAGAAGAAGAAGAAGATTTTCGTTCAGTAATGTCACCCTGTGCTAGTAACTATGGCTGTCTAGGAGACACACTCAGAGGGGGCAGATGCATGCAAACCAAACATTCTGAACTCTTTATATATGCCAAATCACATGTTTATAGGCCATGGAATAAACTTACAGGAGTGTGATCTTTCTTTATATGTGGAACCCATGGAACAATCAGAGGTCACCAAGCTACCTCATGAGTTATCTCGATGGCACCAGGTTAGTTCATTCTTACCCCATGAGACAAATGTTGATAAAGAAAGGAGTACCCACCATATATTGTCAATTGTATTCTTGGATTTGACCCAATACACACACACACACACACACACACACACACACACCACTTTTATTTCTTATTTTGAAAGCTCTGCTTAGATCTGCAGACCAGTTTTTAATTGATCATTTGTTTCCTTCTTTGCATATACTGGTTATTAATCTTTTATTCAGCAGGCTGTGTGCGTGTGTGTGTGTGTGTGTGTGTGTGTGTGTGTGTGTATGTGTATGCAAAAATAATAATTAAGGAAGTGATCATAACCTTAAGAGTGGTCAGTTGGAAGGGAGAAAGTTAGGAGTAAAGATGGTGTAAATACAGTGTACACATAGAAAATTTCCAATAATTTTATAATCTTAAATAACAAAAACAATATAGAGTAGAGATAAAGTGTAAAGGGCATGAGGACATATCAAGTGTAGGAAATGTAGGAGTCTAGCTCAGGCTGCCTTCTCATCTGTAAACTGCATATATTAATGATATACAGCTCCTAGCCTCAAAAGAATATTAAGTAAATTAGCATGTGCAAAACAGGAACTTCACAAACACTAGATGTTCTTATTCACATCACATTTTATCACAGTAGGGACTGAAGAACGGTGGAACGGGTTCATTCATGCTTCAGAATAGCAGCTGGGCTTTTCAGTACAGGTCTTCTTCATCACTTATCTTTACCCATAAATAAAATGTGCAATTAACTTCAACATAAGTGTATTATATAATATATATATATATATATTCTACTGTTAAAATATATAGGACTCTATGGTAAGAGAAATTATGAAAGGAAAAGAAGCGCATGTTAATCATGGTGTAGCAGTGGGTGAGAGGGAAATGGGGGTAGCCACTAGAAAGTTCCAGATGCTAGGGACCCAAGAGGTTCTCAGGACCCAACAGGGAAGACTTTAGCCAACAAAGGGGAGATAGAACCTATAGAGACCATATCTAGGGGATAGGCATGGCTCCCAATTGAAGGATGGGGCCACCTACCCACCTCAAAAATATTAACCCAGAATTCCTCCTGTCAAAAGGAAATGCAGGGACAAAAAGTGGAGCAGAAACTGAAGGAAAGGCTATCGAGAGAGTACCCCAGCTAGGGATCTATCTCATCTGCTGACACCAAACCCAGACACTATTGCTGATGCCAAGAAGTGCTTGCCGACAGGAGCCCTGTATAGCTGTCCCCTGAGAGGCTTTGCCAGAACCAGACCAATATAGACACAGATATACACAAACAAACATTGGACTGAGTGTGGGGACCCTAATGAGGAAGTTGAGGCAAGGACTGTAGGAACTGAAGGGGTTTGGAACAACAATATCAACAAACCAGGTCTTCTAAAGCTTCCAGGTACAAAACCCCTAACCAAAGAGTACACAGAGGTACCCATGGTTCTGCTGTATATATAGCAGAGGATTGCCTTATCTGGCATCAATGGGAGGGGAGCCCCTTGGTCTTGTAGAGGTTTGATGACCCAGGATAAAGGAACACTAGGTCACTGAGGCTGGAGTGGGTGGGTGTACTGGCTAGTTTTGTGTGTCAACTTGACACAGGCTGGAGTTATCACAGAGAAGTGAACTTCAGTTGGGGAAATGCCTCCATGAGACCCAGCTGTGGGGCATTTTCTCAATTAGTGATCAAAGGGGTGGTGCCATCTCTGGGCTGGAAGTCTTAAGTTCTATAAGAGAGTGGGCTGAGCAAGTCAGGAAAAACAAGCCAATAAGAAACATCCCTCCATGGCCTCTGCATCAGCTCCTGCTTCCTGACCTGCTTGAGTTCCAGTCCTGACTTCCTCTGGTGATCAACAGCCATGTGAAAGTAAGCTCAATAAACCCTTTCCTCCCCAACTTGCTTCTTGGTCATGATGTTTGTACAAAAATAGAAACCCTGACTAAGACAGTGGGCAAATGGGGGAGCACCCTCATAGAGGCAGGGAGGAGGGAGGAGGTGATATGGGGCTAGTGGAAGGGTAACTGGGAAGGGGGATAACACTTAAAATGTAAATAAATAAAATAATCAAAAAAAGAAAAAAAAAGTAAAAAAGCTTAGAATTGTTGCTTTAAAAAATTAACCCCCCCACACACAAATCAAGTTGTTATGTAAATTGAAGCATTTCTTTAAAAGGTCCTGATATGTATTTATAATTTGTGACAGCTGGTGTGTGTGTGTGTGTGTGTGTTTGCTTCCTTTAGTTGAATTAAAATGAGATGACACCTGAGGAACTGTGTGTCTATAGAATGCTAAGAGATTATTAAGCATTAGGTTGTAAAGCCATTTCTATGGCTTACTACTTTATGATATGTTATCTTTCTTGTCTTATCAATTGTCACTTCAAAACAGAAACACCTAATTTTTGTCCCACTCCACTAAGAAAGTAGGCACAAGGAAGCCCATCTTGGAGGACACTCAGAATTTTGCTGTTTACCTTCAAATGATTGAGTTTTGATTGTTGATCACATCCGTCTGCCTAAGCTCAGGAACCTTTGATTTCCTTTGGGGGGAGAGATGTCCCAAAGATCAGATGTAGTTCATCAGCCTTTAACTGAATCACGTGCCTATTTGATGAATTGACGTTCATTAGCCAGGAAATCAGAAATCACTTATGAGTTACACACCTCACCTTTGGCCATCCTCTAAGACCAAATTGCCATCTTTTTGGTTAGGATAGACCTTCAAAGCATGTTCCTACTTCATGCTAGACATTTTAGAGTTCAAAATGAAGAGAAAACATGGATTCTATTATGATCAACCTTGTGCACAACAAAGATGTTGAGACAAGCACCATTATTATTTTAGTTGTTGGATGTCATCACCTTATGTGTCACCATTAAGATTATTAATGATGCAAATACAGAAGAGAAATATCAACCAATAGGATAACAACATCAGGTAACCAAAATAAATAAGGGTGGGCATGTAGATCATAAGGGTTATACTCATCTCAAGGTTACAAGTATTTTATGTGGAGAGGAAATGACTTTTTCTTCTTTTAGGTCCCCATGTGCTCTGCTTTGCCCATACTCATTTCTCCTTGCTTATCTGAGACAGGAAGTTAGACACCTATCACCTCCCTCCATCTCCCTTCAATGAAGACAGATTGCTCTCGTCAGCCTTTCCAGTCTGAATTCTTCTCCTTTGACCTGTGTCTTTTCAGTTTTATCAGGATAGTGAGTGTGTTGGTGGGGGAGGGTTGGATTCTGTACTATCTATAGAAATGCTGCTCTGAGGGCAGAGCCACACTGCTTTACCTAAGAACTCCCTTCTTTTCCACACTGTTTATCTGGGTGGAACAAAGCCATACAGACATACAGCAACACCTTTCTTTTTTTTTTTCTTTCTTTTTTTTTTTTTTTTGCGGATTTCATTCTACTGCTCAGCAAGCTTTTTATTTGCTACTTTATAGCTCTACCTCCAATAATCTTTCTTAAATACTGGAATTTTTTAATTAAAAAAAAATCAAGGAAAAGAGTGGCAGTTATCTGGAGCATAAGGACTCAAGAGGGGACAGGACTTTGCTAATGCAAGTTGAGGACTAAAGGGAAGACTTTGAAAGGTAAACCTTAGAGAGACAAGCTGGCCATTGAAAACTAAATTGCCAACTTGCCTCCAGTGAACAAATGCACCTGCCATTCGCATTGTGGCCAATTTGCTGCTTCTACTTTTATCTCGCTCACACAGCATGCTCCAAACTCTCAAAGGTTTTCCTAGGCCTCTTTTCATGATGTCCAAAGCAGCAGGACTTGAAAATAGAGGCTTCTGTGCATGCATTTTCATCCCCACTCTCTCCCACTCATTGTGTTATAATAAATTGAGACAATAATATTCAAAAGAGGAGTAAAGTTCTGAGGGGCCATAGGTCTTCCTCCAAACCTCAGTGGCACTGGACATGAGCCAGCTTTTCAAGATGGTGCCCAGCATCACCGTGAACCACAGCCACTGGAGCCTGGCCTCCTAAGGAGAGAACAGTCAGTGCTATGAACACACAACAGAGGTGAGAATTAATGCATTTAGGCCTACTCTCTGAGAAGAAATAATACCTTCTGGAAGAAAATCTTCTTTGAAGTTTGAAATGTGAAAAGCCAGGTTTTAGCCCCTATATATTTTTTTCCCATACGCCAAAAAAAAAAAAAAAAAACAAAAAAAAAAAAAAAAAAAACTTTGTTAATGAATGGCCATCAGGTGACTGTTTTAATTATATATACAAGAGAAAGAAACATCTCTCCATAAAAAAGAATTCCAAATGACAAATGTAGGCTTTCTTACATAAAACGTCTAGTTCAATCATTTCCAAAGATTTAATTATTCCAACATATAGCATTGTCAGGATTTCACAATACCTTCCTTTTCTCAGCCCCTGGAGATGTTTGCAGTCACAGACTTCTGATTCTCTATGCCTGGTGCTTCTCTGAAGACACCTCTCTCCATACCTTTAAATATAAGTTCTTTCAAATGCTGCCAAGGAAGAAAGACAGACCTTGGAACTGTATCACATGTAGCGCTTTCTTCCCTCTCACTTGAAGACCTCCAGTAAATGCTGTACAAATTAGTCCAATGCTGCTGTAAGGGTGGTATTTTAATTGCACAAAAGAAAAATTTACTCATTGTCGTTTTCCAATCAACTGTAGCCCTTGCCTAGTATAAGGGAAGATCTCAGTCTTCAGTCTTATGATAGGGAGAAAATGAGAGACATTTGAGTAACACTTCCATTTTGCTTTACACCCCCAACCTTCTTCCCCCCACTCCCACCCCTGTTTGCCTTTTTGACTTTGCTTCACTATCTTTGGGCTTACCCAATGAATAGCCTTCAATTAAAAGTAGAAGTGCTTAAGCAACTGCAGCATGGATTTGAAAGAAGGAGAACCAGGCTCAGCACAAAAGAGAGCAAATGAATTACAAATAGGAAGAAAACGTTCAACATATTCCCCCAGCACAGACAGAAATACAATGCAGACACTCAGGCTACTCTACAGAGATGTCCAAAAGTAACACTAATAAAACTTGATCTCCTGTTACCTCTCAAATGTTTATTTATAAAGAGGATTATTCCTCTGACATTCGCTGATTCATTCATTTGTGGGTTTTATTTCCTCCGTTTGTTCCAGAAAAAAAATTTTTTTAGATCCCTTTTTCTCAGAGTCCTAATCCAGGGCCATGGTTCCTAGGCAGTCACAACTTAGATGATGCTGCCTATATACCAGGCACCCTGCTAATGATTTCACATGACTATCTTGCTAGTACTTCTGGAATGTAATGAAGATAATTTTTGGATTCTGAGTGTTAGAAAATCAAGTATTTGTTACCAGGGGGCTTGTCTGTATTGGGAGGCTGGGTTCTTGGGATCTTGTTAAAGAATTGAAACACACACACACACACACACACACACACACACACACATACACACACACACACACGAATGGCAAAGCAGCAAAAGTTTTATTTAAAGAGAAAGTGTAAGATATTCTGGGAACAGCATGCCACTGGAGCTACAGTTCATCCAGACAGTGATTATTGCTTAGGGCTTCTTTTAATGGGGTCCAGGGAAAGGAAGAGTTGATTGCTAAAAGCCACAGTGTGCATGTTATTTTCCAGTCTTGTTGAAAGTCTTGGGTTACATAAACCTTTCTCTGCTGTGCATTTCCATGACGCATCTGATTTTAATCATATGCACACCAATTATGCATAGGTATGAGATGGTAGATAAAGATTTCACCCTAAACATTTACTGAGAGAACAGTTTGTCTCACTTTGAATGTACCCATGTGGATTATTCCTTTGCTTGAAGGGGAATATGCATGTAGCTCAATGCAGGTATAAAGGTCCTAGGTTTCTAGGTACATTGTTAGGAGAGAGGGTATAGGTATGGCCCAAACTAAGTAGAGTCCCAGGATGCAAAACTATCTCTATGCTTGCCTGCCTCAAAATGAAGATTAAGTGCTTAATAAAGTATGAATCCAGGATTTAAGGCCAGTTTTAAAACTCAGTGGCTGGTCATTACATTATACCTATAAATATATATTTCAGGAGATGATCTGGTTGCTTTACATGTGTCCGAGTTATTCCTGTATGTAGAACATTTTTCACACTCCCAGTCTTTATGCTAGATTCTTCTTATATTTATGAATATATATTAGTAAATAACCACAGGACTCTGAGGCCTAACTTGAGTAGAGATGTTACCTAATTTCTAAAATTTTCTTCTCAATAGATAAAGTTTTTACCACTGTAATTCAGTCATATTGAAATCTGTCTCTCTCTCTCCCTCCCTTCCTCTTTCCCTCTCTTTGTCTTTCTTCATCTCTCTCTCTCTGTCTCTCTCTGTTTCTCACTCTCTTTCTTCCACCCCCATTTAGTTTCTAAGTCCCCAGTTATTACTACATATGTTAGACCAAGTATGACTGCACCATCAAGAGACATAGTCTATAAGCCCAACATAAAAGTCAATCATACCACCACATAATCATACCAATTTTGTTTTCTTTTTGTGCCTTTGGGAAAAAAATTACCAAAACATATATTCCTGCTGATTGCTATTCTGAAAGGAGTAGAACATAGTTTCAAAGCAGTTTTAATTTGCATTTCCCTAATGGCTAAGGATGCTAAACACTTTTTTAGAAATTTATTGTTCATTTGTTTTTTTGTCTTTTAAGAACCCATCTGGTCTGTTCAAGTTCAATGGCCCATTGTGATTAAGTGATTTGGAGTAACAGTATTTAATCTTTGCAGTTCTTTATGTATTCTGTGGCTTAGTCTGGTATCTGACACATAGTGGTTGTCTTAGTTAGGGTATTTATTGCTGTGACAAAACACCATGTCTAAAAAAGCAAGTTTGGGAGAAAAGAGTTTCTTTGGCTTACACTTCCATCTCCCTGTTCATCAAAGAAAATCAGAACAGGAACTCAAGCAGGGCAGGAACCTAAAGGCAGTAGCTGATGCAGAGGCCATGGAGGGATGCTGCTTACTGGCTTGCTCCTCATTGGTTGCTCAGCCTGCTTTCACATAGAACTGAGGACCACCAGCCCATAGATGTTGCTATCTGCAGTGAACTGAGCCCTCCCCTAGTGATCAGCAATTAAGAAAATGCCCTACATCTGTATTCAGGTGGAGCCATTTTCTCCTCCTAGTTTCCTTCCTTTCAGACTCATAGTTTGTGGATGTCAAGTTGACATAAGCCTAACCAGCACATTAAATAAAGATTAGTTTCCCATTCTAACTTCTCAACTTGATAATTGCTTCATTTGCTTTGGAGAAGGCTTTCAGGATTATGGAATTCCATCTGTCAGTTCCTGACACCATTTTGTGTAGTCCATTTCCGTAGGCCTTTCTATGTATATGTCAGTAAGTTAGCTACCTCTGCTGGCCTCCAGCAGTTTTACAGTTTCAGACCTTATGTTAAGGACTTTGACCCATTCTGAATCGATTTTTTTGTGAAAGAAAAGTATCTCATTCAGTCTTCTACATGTGGGTATCCTGTTTTCCCAATGCAATTTTTTGAATGGGTTGTCCTTTTCCATTTAAAAAAAAAAAAAGTGGAACGTTTGCATACTTCAGCCATTAACAGAACTAATATATTACTCAGCTATCTCACTCAAGATATATAGTTAAGGGACTAAGTCAGCACACTGGAGATATACTTGAATACTCATGTTTATTACTTTTCTCTTCATAATAGCAAGAAAATATTCTAGCTTAGTTATCCATCTACAGATCAATGGATAAAGAAAATTGGGTGCATGTATATGTATGTGTATGTGTATGACTATGAGTATGTGTATGTATATGTATGTATATAATTACTATTCCGTGATATATGTGGGGTGTTACCTGAGTCCTCATCTTGCTCAGAGGGGGCAGTGGGTGAGAAGTCATGGAGGTCTCAGACTCCCAGAGCTGGTGAGAATGTGGGAGCAAGCTCATTTATTAATTCTCGTAGGGGGCCTTTTATACCCTCCACCTGTGTCCCATTGGTCCCAAGAAAGTGTGTCCTCAAAGTGGCAGTTTCTGATTAGCTGTCACTGTCTGTGTCACCATTCTCTGGGCTCTCAAGCAGGCTTCAGTTTGGCCCTCATGTGGAAGTTGCCTTCGCAGGTGCAAAAGGCCCTACTGGCAGTTTACTGACATTTATGCAGAAGCAACCACTGCTGTTTCTACTACAGTGTTCATCCATAATAAAAATTTATAACAAGACAATTATGGCTTTTGTAAGAAAATGGTGGAAATAGAAATCCTTATTTTAAGAAAAATAAGTCAGACTCAACAACAACAAAAAATACTAAGTATCTTTTCTCATGCACCCCTCCCCTCACCCTTGTGTGTGTGTGTGTCTTGCTGGTGAGCTTTGCAAATGTCATACAACCTGGAATCATCTGTAAGAGAAGTCCCAATGAGTGACTGTCAACATAGAGTTCATCTGTGGGCATGTCTAAGGGAGGTGTCTTAATTAAGTACCCTTTGTGTAATGCTATTTCCTGGATTGTGGGTCCAGAAATATAGAGGAGTGGAGAAATCATACTGGGCACAAGCAAGCAAGCAAGCAAGCAAGCAAGCAAGCAAGCAAGCAAATGGGCAATTAGACATTCATTTCTCTTGGCTCTTGACTGTGACTGTGAAACAACTCCCTAAAGTCCCTCCTTAACTTTCAAGCAATGGTGAACTGTGACCTGTAAGTGTAAGCTGGAATAAAACTCTTTCCTTCCCTAAATTGCCCTGTCTATCTGTCCGTCCGTCTGTCCATCCATCCATCCATCCATCCATCCATCCATCCATCCATCCATCTATGTATTGGTTTATTCATTTCCTCTTGTGCTCTATTCCATTTTCTCCTCTTATAAACTTAGGACTTTCTGCTGGGGTATGGTTCCAATCACTGTGAACTGGATTTCTCATTCTTACACGAGGATATGAAAAAGAAAGTAATGGAATACATGTGACCTGAGGCCGGAACTGTTTGGAGGGATAAAGGGAGCAAACAGCAGTGAGCAGAAGTAGGGGTCAGGAGTCAATGGGTTAGGAGATGGGAGAAGGTAAAGATAAAAAGCAAAATATTCCAACACACATCTATGAAAGTATGGTGATAGAGTCCACTGCTCTATATGCTAACTTAATAAGTAATTAAAAGCAGAAACTTGTTATTACACACATAGAACCATTATACTTTCTCTAAATGATTTATCCTAGAATCTAAAGTATTCACATCTGCTATTCATAGTCTTCTAAAAGACAAATATCCTGGAGTTTGAAAAAGGTTTTCTAACAAAAGCAGCCCTACTAAGTAAGAGGAATTAGAGGCTCGGTCAGAATCTAGGTCTTCTCTTGTCTCATTCTTGGTAAGTGGAGTCTCCCATAGATAATGCTGTGTGCTTATGTAGGTCAAGTCTTAATTTCTATTCAGAGTCATGAATTACCAGTTTGTCCCCTACTATTATCCAGAAAGGTTCCCTAGTTGGTCTTAAAAGTAATTCCCATGCTAGAAATACAGAAATATATTCTGTGAACTTTCTTTATGTTTCTTTTTAAATGAAGAAGCGATTATGTGACAAGAAGACCTGCAAAATGCTCCATGTGGAACTGTTTCCCTATGGGAAAGGTGAATAGATACACACCAGGTAGAAACCTTATTTGTTCTAGTAAAGTATAATTTTGAATCTTTATAGGAAAGATCAGTGCAGAGGCCTGAGGCTCCGCATTGGTTACATAACATATTTTCCTTAAATAATTCCTGAGGCTCTGTTTGCTTCTAGTGGGGACACAGAGAGAGGAATAAAATCCAGCCGGTACAAAGAAGCCAAGGAAAGCCAAAAATATAACATGAGACTCCTTCCCCCCCCCCCCCCCCCCCCCCACCCGCTCCCCCCGCCCCCCCCCTCCCCCGGCAGCTGCAGTGTTTACCAGCTAAGCTAAAGAGGAGCTTGGTTAGAATACTGGAGGGAAAAAAAAAAGCATACTCAGTGAAGTGTTTCCTCAGGCAATTTCTAGGAATATCTCAGGCAGTTTCATAATCTCCATAGGTACAAATATAGGTTGTAACTCCCTTGATGAGAAATGCTTTCTTGCTCATTCACATAATATTATTTTTTACTGTCTTGGCCTGGATTTTGCAGAGAACTTGCATTCATATCATACATCACCTATACAATTATTAAACTCAAATGTGAGAATGTCAAATTTCTAGGATACTTGTCTTACATGATCAGGGATCTGAAAATGTGTCCTTCAAGGTCCTTAAAAAGAAAAATACAGACAGTCAGGACAGTTGTGTGTGGGAGAAACATGTGACAAATAGCAAAGAAAAAAGTGACATACTGAACTAGGCCAAGGCAGCAAGGTCTTTTGAATTGTATCTTCATTCCTTAGAGCAGAGGATAAATACATATGTCTCTTATACATGATGCTCAACATGGCTGGAAACTATAATACATCATAACATAAAAATGGATAAATAGACTAGAAGGTGAATTGTATTCTCATTAGCAACTTGCCTATCAGTGTCTCAAGTGAATGAAGAAAGATTCCATACAAAGGTCATTATCTCAAAACGTGGAGACATTTAGAAAACATCAACTCCTGTCTCTAATTTGCAGGCAAATGTGGTCTTACATAAAAGATGTACAGTTTCCTTTTTAATGACGTTTCTGTCAGAGTCATTACTGGTAGCTGCCATTGTAGATACTATTGAGTTTTCATGGCTTGTGAAGGTCAGGCCAGGCCAGTCAACCCTTGGTGGGGTAGCAGCTCTGCCACCTGGAACATGCACTTCTCACAGTGGGATCATAAGCAAGGACAGAGCTACAGCAATGCATTCACTTTTCAGAGTGACTTGCCTCACTTTCCCCAACATTGAACTGAATCCACATTTGTGACCTAAGCTCATGCCAAGGGACTAGAGAATCACATGGATATTCCCAAGGGACAAGATAATAAATTGAGAATACCATTGTGAAAGTGCCTTCAAAGTTAGCAGCCCACACATTAATCCTTCCAGGAAGCAGATGGACCAAAGGACAGGGTCCATAATTCACAGAGAACAAACAAGACCAATGTAAGAAATGTCCAAGCAGACAGCTAGCTTGGGAGCCAAAGATAAAATGTTAATGTGTTTATCTTTTCCTTATGCATTGCTTTGGACAATGTGAGGCATTTGAAACATTTTAATAGAGTGTGTTAAATGAGAGAAGATAGAAGTCTATTTGGAAAATATATATACCCATTGGAAATGTGACATCTCTGTTTTCTCGTCCCTGTTCCTTCTTTCTCCTCTTAGTACATCAGTGGAACTCTTTAAAGTTCTCATAACTTTAGTGCAAGTGAATTGTTCCTCTTTTCCTCATGAGGATCTATGAACTAGGATATATTTTGAGCCACTTTAATATCTGGTTGAATGAAGCAGAGAGGATATAAAAGTTTTAATGTGTGAATGCTGGATCCACGTATCAGGAATAGCTATAAAACATGACATTTACAAATGTGAATGTCCTGATCCCAAATAATGCCATCAGCACAGCATATTCCTGTTTGGTTGACAATTTTTCTTTTTTACAATGCTTTAAGACACTTTAAACAACATTTATAATAATTTACTCTACTTTGTAATTAGATTTACTGATTAGAATCTTGCTCATTTAGATAGCTGCTTTCTCTTAAATGGATGGCACCAGCTGGCTTATAGCTGAAACCTGCTCTGACTCTGAAAGCTGTCAGAGGGGCCAACATAAGGCACAACATCATGGCGTGGTGTACAACCTCATGTAAAGGTATAGAAGGGTTGTCTGAGTATTGCATTCTGTTACATTTCTTTGAAAATACTGTGTATACATTAAATATGTTGGAGTCGATTTTCTTTGAAACCTAAGCCTTGGCTACTCTGAGCATACATTTAGTTTTCATGACAGGGAAAAGGCTGCTATTATTTTCTGTCAGCCTCTAATCATTAGGGCAAACAGCTAAAAGTCTAGTTTGAAGTTGAGCCACTTGGGATATTTCACTATGAAGACAAAGTGATGGGTATATAATCAACATGGCTATATAAGTAGCCCTGACTCTGTTTCAGTATAACTTCACCTGCAGAGCTGAACCTTCAATAAGTTGTTCATTCTCTTATCATGCAAGCTATGGGAAGATGTATGAAGCTTGGAACTATCTATAGCCGCGAGTGTGACAAGTATGGGGAAGTTTGACTTGTGAAAGCCAAATGCTCTCAGCAGCCACATCTCTCAAGCCTGGTATTTTCCAGAGAATTGTAGCCTCTTTCTGAGGCTGCAGTGAGAGGAAATAGAGTAGTGGACAGATGGGGTGGATTGCCCTTTCCCCATGGGTTGTAAAGAAAGAGACATGGGCTGAAAATAAAGAATATTCTGGACAGCAACCAGGCTTGGTTCTCAGTCCATCTGGAGCTGCTGGAATCGAGAAAAACACAAGACTCCTGCTGGCTGCAGTAGTGTGAGTCTCTTATTCTGTTGGTAACTTATAAGGAAGCCATTCTTTCAAGCACCTTCAGTCTCACGAAATGAGGAAGACAAATGGGCCTCCTGCACCAATGCCTGACTTCCTAGATTGCCTCTCCCTGATTTCCCAATCCTCCCACCACCACCTTCCACCACCACCCCTGTGCCTCTTATAAGGCCCAGATGATTGGCAGAGACTGTCAAAGTAGCTGCCTCTCATCCTGTCCAGTCTCAGTCCATAAACATAAACATAAACTCTACTTCATATCCTGTAGAGTTCCAGTTGAGACCTAAGGGCGAAAGGCTGTTACCCTACGGACCACTGGGCAGGACCTTAATACAGAGCTGAGGCAGAGTCTAGCAAGAGAGGCTCCCCCTGCTCTTTCCCAGAAGGTCTGCTGACTCTGATGTATCCCAGAGGCATCTGTTTGCAGGATCCTCTACCCCCTACTCTTCCCACAGTGAAATCTTTTCTCCATATGAGCTCAGAGTTCCAGTAGAAGTTAAAATCGTCTCTAGCTGGAAGGGTCAGTACACACATCATATTGTATAACCACAGCACAGTGAGATGGATACAAATACAGTTGCAGAGGTTCAGGCTGCCTCACAAATCATTTGCGCGAGTGCTCCGGCCCCACAGCGTGTTACCAGGAGACTGCCTTTTGTGAGAATTGATCAACTCTCCTAAACACAGGTGTTGTGCATGTTTATGTGTGAGACTGGGAGCCAGGTGGGCAAGATTTTGATAGTGTTTGTTTCCTAAGGACATGATGCTTTGAATAAAACATCACGGCAGGGCACAGAAGCAGGGAAAGAGGAGTCTTTGACATTTTCTCCATAACACGCCTAGGGCTCTGAACAAACAGGTGGGGGACCGGAGGCCCCTCCATGTCTAACTTTACATTTAGCTCAAGATTAATGAGAGATGTAAGCCCCATTATATATATTCATGTATTGAAGCAGAGATGGTGTGCTCCCTCTCTCACACACCCCTATACCCTGCTTTTGAGTTTCAAAAGGAGGATGGGGTGGGGGGAGAAACCCCATTTCATCATGGACAAATTTAATTCAGGCAGCAAATAGGTTGAGTAACAGATCCATTTTCCACTGAAAAAAATTGTTTATGCTTTCCTGGCTATAGATACGAATATTATCACCATTATTTCGGAAAGTATCTCAAAGCCAGAAAACCAAATTCTTTACTGTATAATATTGGAACTGAACATAGCATAAAAAAAGGGAAGATGAACTTTAGTAAACCAAGACCCCAGAGGCTCTCTACAATTGCTGCCCTTTCAACCTCTCTGCTCAAAATAACTGCCGATATACCCAGGCTCTGATCCCTGGTGAGCTCCTGGGCTGCTGTTTACTCCATAAGGTAGTATTCCATATGTCAGTGATAATGCAGTTCGAAATATCAACACTCTCCATAAGTCTTCGCAAAACAGTCAGTTGCACCCATTATCAACCTAATGATTTTGCTCTTTAGCTTTCTGGCATTGGTGGTCCAGAGCCTCGATTACCCAATAAATGGGCACAAGATAGTCTTAACAACAGAGTTAGGATAGGGACCAAATAAAGCAAAGACATCCCTGATGTGTAAACCATTTAATGTGATGTCAACTAGCCCAGTGATGTTAATGATTAACATTGTTATTTCTTGCCGTTTCTCAACCTCTTTATGTCCTGTTTTATTCTTGAACAGTCATTTATTTGCTCCACCAAGAAAAGACTCACGAGAGAAATTTTAACTCAAATTTATCAGTTCCATGCTTTGTTTTTAGGTGTTTTCTTTAACCCCAAACCCTTCCCAACCTTATTTACCTCTCTAGAATTTAACCTATTTAGAACTGCAGAAAGTGTCTACCTCTCCTAGTTATATTTAATATTTGCCAGCAACTACTTTATTTTTTTCCACTAGGAATAATTTTGGAAAAAAATTATAATTGGAATGAATTAATTCATGATGGTTAGCAGAAAATAATGTGAATGTTCTATGTTCTGTCAAAAATGGCTTGTGACAAGCTTTGAACAGGAACAATGCAAAGAAAACAATTCTAAACCCTCCCAGCCACGTCATTCTTTTTTTCTGAATATTCTGTCTCCTGGGTCCTGGAACAGTAGTTGGAATCAGCTCTTGTCAGCACCTTTGTTTTGGACAGGTTTTAGTGCCATCTCCTCTTTAGCTTCTATTACAGTGTAACTCCTTCCTCCACATAAAGAACGCCAACCATATACCTTAAACAAGAGGGAAAACAGAATTGGGGGAGGTTGTAACATGGGCAGGGAATTATTAAGCTTAAGGGGTTCTTACAAACACCAAGGTAATCTCTCATTTTTCTGATTCCCAAAATAAATTGCAATGAGATGACAGGAAGCCACCTTGAAAATGGGAGAGGGATGATTATTATTTTTTTTTTGACAGCTTCCTGTTGGCATTTCTGTAGAGTCACTAATACATGGCTGCACTGCATTTTAATCCTCCTGGCTTATGTCTCTTCACCATGGCCATGCTTAGCACAATCCTTTTCCATTTTGGAGGTGCTCAGAGCAGCATTGGTTTGTGTTGCCATTAAGTATAATGGGCAAAATATTGTCTGCGAACCTGTGTACTGCGGCTTTCTGGATATTTATAGATTATTTCCCTTGGCCTTAAAATCCTTTGTGGTTTATGTCAAGAATGTCTCATTTATAGGGAACTCTTCATGGCTAAAATATTCGTAATGATAAGGCCTTTCATTCATTTTTAAGAAACAATAATGCAGCAGAGAAATATTATTTTGTTTCTCTATAGGATAATTTGTGGCCTCTACACTTGTGCCGTGGTGGTAGCTAAATTTTAAAGACTTAGGAGATAGGGTGGATTTTAGTAGCTGCAAGTAATACAAGCAGAATTTTTATCTACTCTAAGAATTATAGCCAACAGCCCCCACAGTATAGAAAAGTGTACCCTTTGGAATATAAAAACAAGGAAAGTAACAGATCTATTTTCTCTATATAGTCTTGGGGTGCAGCTCCCTTCTAGCACTTGGAATTTACCCAATTGCAATTTGTCACCAACCCAAGGTAACCTAATATTTTTGAGCCTCCCTCTGCTCCATGTTCTTCTACCTGCCAAACAGAACCATCTGCTCAGGTTGGACATTATCAAAACCCTTTGTAAGTACGAAAAATTAAGAAGATATTCTGAGGCTATAAAGGGAAGATAGCAGTTGCCTCCTTTCCATCAACATCTGGAAGCTTATCCAGATTAACAAAAAACAAATACCAAACAGCTGGGTTAAGGATCTGGGAATATGAGCCGCTGAAGAAGCTGCTGAGTTGCTAAGGAAATGAAGTCTAAGTGAGCAGAGTCAGAATGGTACCATTTGCACTTATTTAGCAAGGCAATGACCCATCTATAGAACCAGCCACTTGACATCCCACAGAGAATGTATCTGTTGCCGAAGCAGCAATAATGGACAGCCTCAGCTGGTCACCAATGCTCCTGCTGGCATCTGGAAACTTTGTTCCCTTTTAAAGCAATCCACACATTTGGATAGCAGAGTCATTCTAAACATTTAATAAAAATAGTAACTATCATTTCATATACCTTCATTTTAGATAGACTTAATGTAGCAGAATTTGGGCATTCAACTATCAATAGCATACATATTCTCATAAGGAAGCATCCATCACTGAGTTGTACAGAAGCAGTGGGCTGCATCACATTTTTTTGTCTAGTGACTACTGTCTTTGAAGCATTTAGAACAGTCTAACCCAAATTAACTGTCCTTTTTGATGGTCATTTAACTGTCTGTGTTTCTGAAGATCATTGTATTGTAAATCTGACAGCCCTGGATAGTGCCAAAGACTCCTGATGACCACTCCAGAATGTGATAAAGTAGTTCTCAAAGGCTCTGGAGAGTAAGTCTTATGAGCATACAAAACTTTGGCCAGCACAGGAAAATGTCAGCCAAATCTCAGGTCACTGGGGAAGGGAGGCTTCAGGCACTAACATTTAGGTCAGAAACTTCTCTTGCTGGATTAAAAGAAGTGGAGTTTTTTTGTTGTTGTTGTTGTTGTTGTTTTTGGTTTTTTGTTTGTTTGTTTGTTTGTTTGTTTTCTTTTTTGGTTTTGTTTTTTTTTTATGCTTGTTGTTTTGGAAGGTAGCTGTGGTCAGCATACTACAAACACTTGCTTGTATCGTTCTAACTTTTCTTATTCTATTTCTATTTATTTATATGCATGTAGGGAGGTTCACGTGCCCCACAGTGCTTCTGTAGGGATGAGAGAACAACTTGTGGCAGAACCATGTGGGTCCTGGGGATCTAACTCAAGTCTTAAGTCTTGGCAACAAGGACCATTACCCACACAGCCATCCTTCTCATCCCAAATATATTCTTCTAATGTCTAAGCTCACTCCAAGCTTTCTGACTCTCCCACATTCTCACATACCTGCATTGTTTTGTGTCATACCTAGCACCATTTTGGATGGTATGTACATTTTATACCAGCTGCTACAAATGCTCTCATCATGCCCCCTATATTTTGTTGTTTGTTTCATTGCCTGCATAAAGAGCTTCACTTATAGTTACAATGAGCAAGTTTTAAACTCCACTTAACCTGACACACAGCCATCCTATGGCTTCTAAACTTTTTCTGTTTACCAAGAACTGTGAGCCTATTTGGAATCGTGTTCTCACAGAGCCTACTTCTGAGGCTCAAGTTTCTTGTTTAATAAATGGGTTCAGTAGGAGAGAAGAGCAATACCTGTAGAAAGAGGTGACCCCTGCCAGTTGTTTTGCTTTCCTATGAACCAACACTTCATAGACTAAAGTAACAGCTTCAAAACACCTGGCAACATCTGTTCTTTACAACTACACATTAAAGAAGACCTATATTTTACCAAGACCATTATAAATATGTAATGGTGGCACAATTTTAACTAGAGAACTTTTCATGGAAGGCCATGAGTTGTTTCTAAATATCTTGGTGAAGCTTATTTAAGTATGCAGTTGTAAATGTTCACACTGTAGTCATTTTTTATTACAGGCATAAACTACAAAGACATTGACTAAAGGGCAGAACATATTGACATAGTTCTGCCCAATAGTATAGAAGAACTCAACATCTACTTTTAGGGTGGCATTTTGCTAATGCTGGTATTAATCATTACTTATATATGATACCAATCATTTATGTTTTTTGGTAATATTAGGATATAGATAGTATCAAGTGGCACACACCAAAATAACAACAAAAATATACAACTGGAATGCCACCAAGAAATGAGGGACTATTTTATCACGTACTCCTAGGAAGGGCTATAAGCCAGCACTGCTTTACTAGTTTGCTTTAGCATACTATAAATAATGGTTGTATTTATAGAATTTTTAAAAGTCTACAGGTCTAGTTCACAGTCTTTCTTTCATTTGACCCTACAAATCAACCCTGTAATATTGCTCAGTATTGAAATTATCCATTACTCCCATTCTCTAGACAAGGAAACAGAGTATCAGACAGAGCATAAAACACGATAGTAATCTGTTCATTGGGGATTCAAAAGCAAATATGAGAGATGAATTTGTATCACTGTGAATTAGTCTCAGAACCGGGTGTGATGAGAGTCTCCCAGTGCTCAATTGAACACACTGGGCTGGATTTTCCTACTCTGCCAAACTCCTACACCATGTAGCAAAACACACTTTTGTGGCATTTTCAGAAGCAAAATGCCAAGCTGGATAGACATTTGATGTTTCACAAGATGGCATTTATGTGTTACTTGTATATTTGTGTTCTTCTTGTTGACTCTCGGGATCATATTTACTAAAGTTAAATGCTGCTCCAGAAGCATCCCATATGCTCCTGGACCCAATTCTTTTATACTTACATGTACAAATGATACAGTTCATTTTCTCTGTGTGTCTAGAAAAACGTAGACATGAAGGAGCTGAGAATGTGTTTTCCTTTTTTTTTTGTTTTGGTTTGATAGTGCCTTACCATATCACCAAGCTGGCACAGAACTCATGATGCTCTTGCTTCAGCTCCTGAGTCCTGGTAGACATGTATTTTACTCTACACCCTACAATAATACATACACTTTATCTTAACTCTGAAAGGACAGAAATTAATGAGACCATTTCTATTGAGAATGGGGTTGAGAACAGGAGATAGAGCTCAGTGGCAGAGCACTTGCCTAGTATGTGCCAAGGTTCAATCCCCAGCACTGGTGTTATGATGTAGGCAAGAAGATCAGGAGTTTAAAGTCATCTTCCTAGGCATGTACTAGACTTGGGGGTACATGAGACCCTGTCTTAAAACGAAAAAAGAAACTATAACAACAAAAGCATAGTAGTTTATATTTTGTACAAGTACGAAAATCAAATTATTTGAGATTATGGAAATGGGCCAGTTGACACTGTTGGTCCTATTCTGGGAGTAATTGTTTGTTTTCCTTTGACCCATTGTCCCATGCACTAAGTGGCACACATAGGTGAGGGTAAGGGGAGGGATCAAACCATTCACAGGTAGTTAAGATGGTTTCACAGGTTTGGGGTTATTTTAAAGCAATATTTACTGACAGAGAAGAATTTAAAGGCCACTGTGGAAACTTACTCTCATGAACACTTTTAACTTTGCAAAATTAGGATTTTCTGGTTTAAGTGATGGAGACTATCTAATTTGATACAAGAAGATGGTGATTACTGGGGAGAATATGGAAGAGAATAGATTCAAATAAAAGAAAGAAAGTCAAGAATATACATGGTGGGACTCATGGCTCCAGCTGCATTTGTAGCAGAGGATGGTCTAGTCGGTCATCAATCGGAGAAGGCCCTTTGTCCTGTGAAGGCTCTATGCCCCAGTGTAGGGGAATTCCAGGGCCAGGAAGCAGGAGAGAGTGGGTTGGTGAGCAGAGGGAGAGGGGAGGGAATAGGCTGTATTTTGGAGGGGAAACCAGGAAAGGGGAGAACATTTGAAGTGTAAATAAAGAAAATATCTAATAAAAAGAAAGAAAGTCCTTAACTTTGAAAGCAGAGGTAAAGCATCTCTAGAGATGGAGGACTGCAGGAACTAGAGAAAGCAACATTCTCGCAGTGGTGGGCCTTTAGTTGTGTTTCTTAATTATTTCTGGGGAGCAAACAAGTACAACATCTAGAAGCATAAGACAAGAGTTATCCTTTACTTCTCATGCATGGACCTTTCAGCTCACACAGGCCGGATTTTACTATGAGGCACTGTACCTTGTCTCATCAGATTTAGTGGCTAAGAACCATATATAGAATAACCCATTAAATTTAAAATTCAGGTAAGCAACAAATACATTATTATAACTGTGTCCCATACAGAATTTGGAATGCAATTATATTTAGGAGGCATTTGTTGCCTGTCTGAAAATCATGTTTATTTAGGACCCCGCCTTGTTTTTAGCGGTTCTTTCAGCCACCCCTCTCCTCTTGGAAGGCTCAAGCCCAGCATGTTGTAAGCACATAGCAATGTCAGAAGTGCCACTGAGTTCAGGTGTGCTGGTGGCTTTCACAACTTTGTTCATGAGCTAAATATTTCCATCCAATGGGCAAAAGTACTGACATGGATTTTCTGGTTTAACCAGAGACGTCCAGATATGTGTGGTACCTACTGCAGGAATGCATAGAAATAGAAAAGACAGGGATGCAAAGAGAAGGAGACTGGGCCATTAACAGTTTGCCACAGTTTATACCACATATGTCTTCTCTACAGTGATTTCTCCTTAAGAACCATATTCTAAGGAAGTAAAATCTAGATGTTCCAGATGCTATGTGTGTACTGCTCTGCCAAGGGAGAACGGGTCAACAGAACAAAATTCCTATTTGATCAGTGTCTCCCCAAAGTAAAACCAATGTCCCCTACCAGAAGAGGTTCTGAGAACTATCTCAGGCTTGCACATGCTAAGCAGATGTCCATTACTGAACTTTACCCCAGCCCTCTTCTTATTTTAGAACGGGGTTTGAACTCTGTAGACAAAGCAGGCCATTGCTCTTCTCCATTAGCTTATCAAATAGTTGGGTTCCCAAGCCTGAGTACCCAGGTTCACCTGAGACATTGAGCAAATTTCTTAACTGGATTAAAGTATGCCAGTTATGGGTCCACAGAAGTTGATAGTCCAAGGAGAGAAAAGCAGAAGACAGGTTTATAATAAAATCCTGGTGGCAGTGATAGACTGATAATGTAATCGAGTGATGCTGGTTCATTGCACAGCTAAAGGAATGGATGTATTTAAGTTTATTCCAAGATTAGAATTATTTTTAAAAAACCATCATTAACTTTGAAGTGAGTAGCTAAAATGTACGTTGCTTTAACATGAAATGTATTTATCCATTGATCTATCATCTTTCTATCATCTCTGTCTATCTATTTCAATAAAAGAATGTCACCAATGAAAATAGTTTTTATATTTAAGTTACCCCATAGGAGCTCACAATGATGGAGTATGTAAAATATTACTGGCATGTTTTTAAATGTTTTGGTAAAATTACTTGTCATGGTAAGTAAGGTTTATAGCTACGTTTCCCAGAAAGACTAGGCGAGCTAGTTTAGAGCACTTGGTGGGAGAAGTGTAAAAAACAAAATATTTTCTACATTTTACATTTTGCAATTTTTACCTAATGGTTTTGGGGAAATTAGTTGAAATTTAAGGGATGAAAATTTTTATTGTTTCTCACACCATGCATAAATTTGTAGATGCTTTAAATATTTCAATATAAAAATAAGTAATTGAAAGAAAAATTATAAGTATGTAACTGATCGTATTTTAGAAAAGGATTATGCATAGATACACACAAGATAGAAGAGACAATAAAACACTTTATACATATAAAGTCAAGGAATGTTAAACTTCTACAAAGAAAAATAATGACAAACAAAATTAAGAGTCAGAAAATAAATTGGGGAAAATTGAACCAAGACATCAAAAGGTCAGTTCCTTTCAGACTAAGTAGCTCCCATTAGTCACTAAGAAAACAAAATAATACAGACAAATTGGAGGTATCACTGAAACAGAATAGGTTGAGAACATTAAACAAATGGATGATGGTGTTCCATGTAGGAAAAGATAATAAATCTCACTAATATCTTATGAAAAAGGGCTGCGAGGCAATGGCCCCAAAGAAAACAGACCATTCAGACTGGTAGAATGACTCAGAGATTGAGCATAAATCAATGTTCCAGTGACTTTGAAAATTAATTTGTATTTGCTAGTACAAATAAGTTTATCATGTTAAACTGTACTTCCTAGCTAGTCATACCTACCGAGGATTAAGAGAGAGTGAGAAAACAATGTTTCATCACTTTCATAGAAATAAATGTGACCTGGAAGAAGAATCATTTTAGAAAATACACAAAGTATTAATTTTGTTTTTTCCTCATTAGGTATGTGATTTTTTTTTCAACTATTGTATATCCTTTGCCATAGTCTGAAGCAACAGTAATCATTTGATACATATTTTACTTTCTAGAACTTTTATACAGTTTTTAGTAGGAAATAAAATGAAATCTTCAGATTGCCACCTTTGTTGTTACTGGTGATATTCTGAATTTGCATGTTATGAGCTTCTATGGAAATTTAGGAAGAAACAAGTAAATCATTCAGGAAAGTTCTGACTCCTCCTAGGAAACGAACAAAAGGAAAAAGGAAGTTAAGGCTTACAAAATCTGTAACTGATAAAATGAGACACCAAGTTTTTCTTTATACTTTCTATGTTCTGTTCTGCCATGGAGAATTTTTTTTTTTATCATGAAGATTCAAAGATGTCAGGCAATCATGGTAGTATACACTCTAACCTGGGCACTAGAGAACCTTAGACAGAGCACAGAGTGAGATCCATTTAAACAAACAAAACAACCCTCCTAAATATGAGAACCAACAGTCAAAAAAAGTTAATAGAGAAATAGATAACTAGCGAGGTAGCTACATAAATGCTACTAAAGGTTGCATTTTGATGGGCATAAATAAATAAATAAATAAATAAATAAATAAATAAATAAATGTCAATGATACACACTTAAGTCTTAAGAATTGGTGTAGAGTTGAAGTTCTCTTTGTTTTTCTGAACACTGCTTGAGCATCTACCATATTCCAAGTACCATGACTCAGTAGGTAAGAAAACCTTCCACCTAGCTCTTAAAATGACTAAGATTATCAGGAAAGTCATCTATGTGTTCTGTTGTAGAAGGAGTGTTGTGGCTCTCACTGGTTCTGTGAGAACATAGGAGCCAGTCTTTCATCCAATAGGACTTCTTGAGCAGAGGAGGTATAGACAGAGGTGGAATGAAAGTCAGAAGACAGGCTCTCCAGCTGAAGCCCATGGAGGATATGGGCCCCCTACATTAAAAAAAACAAAACAAAACAAAACAACAAACAAAAAGAACCACACACACAAACAAGGTCACTCTGTACAGAAGTACCAGAATGCTAAATGTGCTGCTGTAAAGGACACCTGTTCCAAGAATCAAAAGTTGTTTAGATCTAACTTCTACTTTGGAAGATGCAGTACAAAGGGAGAAAGAAATGAAGATGGAGAGATAAGCAAGAAATAATGAGAATGAGCTCTGAACTACAGTAAGATCTAATCCTGAAGACAATAGCAATCAAAGGATATTATGCTCACGTATAGTTTACAAATGTTTTCCTGTGCTGTGGAAAATATATGGTGATCAACATGGGGAGAAGGCTAGTATCACAGAACCAGACTTAATTGATTTCCAATAATTCAAGCCCTCCACCGCCAAAAGAAAGGACAGGAGGAGAAAAGGGAGGAAGAAGAGAAGGGAAGGAAGAAAATGTTGATGTCTGAAATAAGGCTGAGTGGAGTAAAATAAGGCTGAGTGGAGTAAAGCAAGGGAGTAATGCAGGAATGAGAGATACTCAATTCCTATGGGGCAATGAAAGAAAGTACTGTCAAAAGAAATGATTTGAGGGTTCTGATTGGTTGGTTGGTTGGTTGGTTGGTTGGTTGGTTGGTTGGTTGGTTTGGGTTTGCCCAAGTATCTCTTTTATGCTTAAAAAAACAGGAAGCATCTCTTTACATAAGAACAGCATTCACTAAATGATAAAGCACCAATATTTCATGAGAAAGTAGATGGAACTATAACATACTTGTGATACAGGCAATGGAGATGTGAACCAGTAAAAAATGTGGACATAAAAATGTTCGTAGAAATCTGTGCTAGAGCCGCTTCCCTTCTGATGTGAAGTCACCAATGATATGACTTTCGCATCTAAAGTGACAAAGTGGCTGAGATCACTCAAATGGGCAAACTGACAGGGCAAATGGGAAATCAGCCAAACCCTTAAAGACAGGCTTTGAATAAGAATAAAATGGTCCCCCAAATTATTATCACCAGAAGTGTAGGAAGAAAATCTATTGAGTTTTGCGTCTTGGAACCCAAGATAATTCTGGAAGAAAGAGACTAATATCAACAAATTAAATATTTCAGGAAAAATAGTATTACAAGCGAAAACAATGTGAGCTTTGGAAAGCTTCACAGGGAAAGTTTTTTTTTTTTTTTTTTTTTTTAACATAAAATGCTCATCATGTTTAAGGTAGAAGTCGGGTAGAGGTAATGATGTAATATCATATAATTCCTGAAAAAAATTGTAATGTTGAGTTAGAAAGTTAGTAAAAGTAATTTTTTTTTTTGGAGAATAAAATCTTATTATATCACATGCACACTCTTACAGGAAGTTCCTGATATAAATCAATGAGATGAGACCCATAGGAAGTGACGGAAATGCAAGCATAATGCAGCAATAAAATAGGATATATTTCTTAATGTTCAGCACAGATGTTGAGGCATCCCCATTCCTGATATTCCAGACTTGAGCTCACTCACCTTAATCATGACAGTCGGTATGATTTGATTACTAAAACATGACCCTGATCAATTACTGTATATTTACATTTTAGTTTACGTGTTTTTGCCCAAGTGCCTTAACTAACATAACAAGGGAGTGCAAAGTCCTTAGTCTAGATTCATATATATGTATGTGATATATGTGTGATATATATTATATATCTGCTAATTTTATTATGAGTAATATTATCCGGCAATAATACTAATAATGGACTTTTTGTTTTTAAGTTTGTGTGCTTTCATATAACAAATTGGATTGCCCCACATTTGGTTGAAAAAACATTTCCATATACGTCTTACATTTGGTTGCAATGCAGATGTAATGGTAATGGGAGTTTATCTGGTTTCTTTAACTGCTACAGAGCTTCCTGTTACAAGCTTGGGATAATTGAGAAATTACTAAAAGCAGTTACATTTTGCTCATTTGTGTACTATCGTTGATTATTTATATCATACTTGGAGGCATTCAGAACACTGGCTTCCTCAAATAAAACTTAAAAACTATACCTATTAAACAAAAGAAGAATTAAGCACTCAGGAAGTCGGAGATGTAAGGCCAGCTGTTGTTCTTGATGGGATCACCTTTGACAAGTTAGTATTCTTCTCTGCTCCTCAGGATCTTGCTTATAAATTGGGTATGACCTTCCAGGTTCTTGTCCTGAGTCGGTATTGCAAGTTACTGAATAAATCCAGGAAAACAATCCTTAACTCCAGGCGCTAATGGAGAAATACAATCTCAAGTGAGACTGATAAAGATGAGAATCAACTGTAGTCCACTGCCAGTAGCTTTGACTCCAAGTCATCGCTTTTTTTTTTTTTACTTATTTTTTAAATTTTTATATAGAAACTTTATTTCACAATATATATATACGCTTTTTATCCAGAGGCCATATAGCATGTCTTTGTCCAGGCATGTTAACGTCATGAAGGAGCTCCATCAGCTTCCTTCTTGTAGCACATGGAACTTCTCGGAGTTGCTTTCCTAAGTAGCATTGGTGTCTCACTCAAGACTGTCATGTAGTTGTTTCTTTAAGCAGAAAACGTTCCAGCTGGGCAAGAACACAGTGTCCGTAATGAGTAAGATGAGTGGCAAGGAACAAGGCTCTTTGATTACTGGAGCTCCTTCATCTTTCCTTGTCCTCCTCCCTCAGAAGTATACTTTCACAGCTACCACAGAGGCAGTCGAGTTTAAATAGAGAAGAAAAAAAGGAGAGTCACAATCTACCCTAAGCCTTGCTATTTGTAAGCACTGTGTGGCTCCGGTGATGAAATTTGTGAGTAATTCACTTCCCACACTCCCCAGCAAAGCCCACCGGAGTGGAATCTAACGTCGCCACCCTGGACGCTAATGAAGGAGACCAGGCGGCAGTACTGCTTGCCTTTGGGGACTCATTTTTCACATCACCAAAAAGTAATTTCTGTCCTTTTCAGCCATCTGGTTGACTGGATTGTGAAGATGAAATTCTGTTCAAGGAGTGTTTTAAGAGTGGAGTCTGCTGGGATTCACAGTTCTTTTCTGCTTTCACTTACTCACACCTGTGCCTCGGTTGCTTACCTATATATAAACCCCTCATTGGACACCAGATCATTATTATACGAAATCTTATTTCTTTTTTTTTATTAGATTTTTTTTATTTATATGTAAATTTCTCCTTTCCTAGGTTCCCCTCCAAAAAACAAACAAACAAACAAACACAACAAGAACAAACCCCTTTTGCCTCCCCCCTCCCCATGCCTGCCTCTCCACCCTCTCCCACTTATTGGCCCTGGCATTCCCCTACACTGGGGCACAAAACCTTCACAAGGCCGAGGTCCTCTCCTCCTATTGATGATCGAATTTTCGATCCTCTACTATATACATGCTGCCAGAACATTCAGTCCCACCATGTATAGTCCTTGATTAGTGGTTGGGTCCCTGGGAGCTCTGAGGGTACTAGTTAGTAATTGTTGTTCATCCTAAGGGGCTGCAAACCCTTCAGCTCCATAGAACCTTTCTCTTCATTGGGGACCGTGTACTCAGTTCAATGGATGGCTGTGAGCCTCTACATCTGTATTAGTCAGGTATTGTCAGAGCCTCTCAGGAGATAGCTATATGCTTGTCCTTCCTTCACTCTCTGCTCAATCTCTGCCACTCCTTTTGTGGGTATTTGATTCCCCTTTTTAAGAAGGAATGAAATGTCCATCTTTTGGTCTTCCTTCTTCTTAAGTTTCAAATCCATCAAGGTAATTCACTACATAAACAAACTCAAAGAAAAAAACCATATGATCATCTCACTAGATGCTGAGAAAGCATTTGACAAAATACAACATCCCTTCACGATAAAAGTCTTGGAAAGATCAGGAATTCAAGGCCCATACTTGAACATAGTAAAAGCAATATACAGGAAACCAGTAGCCAACATCAAACTAAATGGAGAGAAACTTGAAGCAATCCCACTAAAATCAGGGACTAGACAAGGCTGCCCACTCTCTCCCTACCTATTCAATATTCTACTTGATGTTCTAGCCAGAGCAATTAGGCAACAAAAGGAGATCAAAGGGATACGAATTGGAAAGGAAGAAGTCAAAATCTTATTTCTAAAGTGTACTACACATCATGGTAGATATACGGTTAACTTATTCAATTGTTAAGAGTATTATTAATGGTAGCATTAAAATAAATGTTGTGGTATGGTTATTAAAGTCTACTTACTCAACGCAATACCTGTTAATTTAGTTTATATAATCTAATTTGTTATACTATATGTAGGATATAGTATATGTAAAAGTTTATATGTAGAAGATTTCTATTTAATTGATTATCTCATGCATTTTTACATGTGGATACCACATTTTAATAGCACAATGCTCTGATCTTACATTCAATATCAGTTGTCCCTTTCTTTGCATATGGAGGTTGTGTTATAGTCTTCCTTATATATGAGATAATGGGTCCAAGTGATGGTGATAAGATCAGTTATTTTAGAATTGTTAGGAATGTACATACCTTCTAATTTGTCCTGACCAGAAAGGATCTAATACAGTTTCGTTATACACATCTCAAGCACTTCTGAAGCACTCAGCTGGCCATAGTGTGGAGTATGTTCTCCTTATAGATGCTTAAAGATTTCTAGAGCGGTTTGGAGAGCAACTATCAAATGTAGGAATTAAAAGCACCATGGCTACTTAGCAAGAAATTTCAAATTTACTAATCATGTCTGAAATATAGCAAGGTTGCTTGTATAGATCATTGCTGCAGTTTGCTTTTGCCGTCATGATTGATTATATTTTTCCACTTCCTTCCATCTACAGTTCCACCAAAGATCTCCAACATCTCCTCGGATGTCACTGTGAATGAGGGCAGCAATGTAACCCTGGTCTGCATGGCCAATGGGCGCCCTGAACCTGTTATCACCTGGAGACACCTTACACCACTTGGTAAGCAGCTGGCTACATTCTACGATAACACATAATGTTTAAGATTCTATTGGATCAAAAGGGCAAATGTGCATCCTTTCTATTGAAACTCAGAAAAACTGAAGTATAAATGTTGTGTAGAGTTCCCATAATTTTGGCTTATGTTCATTTCTTTAAGTAACTTAATGATCTATCTATCTATCTATCTATCTATCTATCTATCTATCTATCTATCTACCTACCTACCTATCTATCATTTATCTATCTATCTATCTATCTATCTATCTATCTATCTCATCTATCTACCCTATGGATGAATAGGGATATATAAAATTATCATTCAGAATAGGCTAACCCTCAAAGGAACAACTATAAGAACATTAAATAATGCCGATACATACATACATATATATATATATAATATATATATATATATATTATATATATAACATTAACCATTAAAGAAAAAGAGACTATCAGCTTGAGGGCATGGGGTACGGGAGGGGCTGAAGAGATGAACGGAAGGAGGGGAAGTAATTTATTTCAATTAAGATATATTTTAAAAAGTAAAGTATATTTCTAAAATATATAGCATTTTTATGGTTCAGTGTCCTTAGGAAATGTTGTATATATACCATTTTATACCACTTTTAAAAGTCATTTTCAATCATAGTTTCCTATGGAGTTTCCTCCTTTGTGGTAGCACCATGTGAAGAAATTAGGAACAAAAACATCTGTGCTTCCTAAGTCCGGACTTGGCTTCCACCTCTGAGATGGTTGCCAGGAATGAAACAGGCTGTGGGAGTGTATCATTGAATCCAGATAATAACACCAATTCAGTTAAATTCATAATGTGACTTCCTTAGAGTGTGTTCTGCGCCCTTCCTGCCCATCCTTCTTCGTACTACCCTTCTCTTTTTAAGCATTTTGCCTGATGATTCAGGATTAATTAGGTGCATTCTCCCTCCTGTTCAAATTATATTCTTATATGTAAAATTATGTTTTCAAATACCACAGTTTATATGTAATATACCCCTTTTTAATTATTCCAAAAAAAGTTCTACCAAGTCAATTATAAATCAATTATGGGTAGATTATTCTTAGAAAATAATTTATTTTGGTAAAGAGTCTCACCTTTTAACTGGCTTTTGTGGGATAGTCTCTTTTAATTTCTCGATAAAAAATATCTAGACACTTTATTTCCAAGGTTACTGACTTTGGAATGAACACATATAAAGCTAGGTGTACAATGAGACTCATCCTGAGACCACGGGAGTGTTTGATTACTCTGTTTCTAAATATTTCCTTCATTTCTGTGGCAAGATAATACAATAACTCCATTTAATATCATAGTCCAAACTAATTTCCAGGCAAAATTCGGCTCAACTTTGTAAAAATGCTCTTCTGTTTAGGCAAGTAGTCTTTTAGAGACCTCTATTCTCTTGAGAACATGCTATTCAAATCTCATCCATATTCTGTATATTTCTTGTCATTTATTAATAATATACAAGAGCATCACACTATTTTGGGGTATCAATATCAAACACATTCCCTCACAGACTCACATTGTACCTCACATGGCAAAAACACACAGATAGTCATCTAGAACATGGCTGTTTAGAGATTGCACACCTTTTTCTAGAAATAAATAAATTCTTCAGAGTACTTTCTTCCTGGAAAACTCTCATCATACCCAGTCTACTCTACCTATCTAGTACTAAATGTAACCATGTTGTCTTTGGTTACTGGCAAGTTAGCTTTAAAATACTGTCCTGTATTTAAATATTTTGACAAAGACATCTAAAACCATCCTGTTTACTAAAACGTTGTGGAAAATGTATTCAAAGCCTTCCAAAGTTTGACTTTGAAAGGCCTCTTTCTGAAACTCAGCTATTTATTGTCAGTACCCCCCCCTTCTTATCTACTCCAAAGCAATGGTTTCTTTCTTGCAAACAAACCCAGAGAACTCATATAAATTATCACAAACTCTTCACTGAATTGACTGTTGGTAGACGCACCACCCAACTTGTGACCAATCTGTTAAGAGCATAAATTTTTATATATAAATTATAGATTCATAAAATTGATTTCAACACTCCACTTAGGTGTTTATGGCCTTCATCCACAAACCACACTCCTGTTTTCATGAGATTATTTATAACTTGCCTCACCTTTTGTAATCAAATTTAAATTAATACAAATATTTTATTAATCTTTTAATGTCATTTCAAGGCCCAAGTAGTAGATTGAAAAATGAAAAATGTAAGATTAAAGGAAGGAATTTATGTTCACGCCATGATCAATAAGGAGCCATATTAAAAGAAAGACACTTCTTCTTTTGGTGCAATTTTGAGGAGGAAATAGTATTTTCAGGGCAAATTGTTCACTTGAGCCTCCAAATACTCCTTCTTTTATCACAGAATTTAGAAAACTTCTGAAATAGAGCCATCAAGATCTTTGCTAGTTTGTTGGCATGTTGCTATGTGACTTTATCAAGAAGACTTTCATGAACAAAAATGCTTAGTTTACAAAACCTACAAATACATAATAATTTTTCCCTTAGATTACAAATGTATACACCTCTACTTTAGACCATATCCAGAGACATAAGCAAAGATTTCCTGAAATCATGCTTAGTCCATAGGGGTTTGTATGAACCCTGAAAAGCGTGGTTTCTGTGACAGTTCAATTAAAACAAACAACAGGGTCCAGTGACATCTTCCACAGTAAAGACAGTATTTCATGTCCTTTCAGGACTCTGACTTCAAAACCACCTACAAAAATTTGGTGTACTCACAAGGATGCTCAAGAGTTAAATAACAAAGGTCAACACTTTATAGCCTATGGGCCTGGACCAGTTGTATATTCCCTGCCTGAAAGCAATCGTGGTTATGGCATTTCCTGAATAGTTACCTAGTAATCAAAGGAATCCTGAATTTTACATACAAAACAAATATATGAACTCCAGGCTTGAGTACAAATGCATAAGGTTTTTTGCAAACACTGCCATGCTGAATTACTTGCATTTGATCCATGGCTTCCTTTGATCTAAAATAACATACTTTGGTAACAGCAGCAAAAGTACTTAATTCACAAAACCCAAAGTATATTAATTTTTCCCTTAGATTACAATGTATACACACCTCTGCTTAAGGCCATAGCCAGAGACATAAGCAAAGATTTACCAAAGTCATGCTTAGTCTATAGGGCTTTGTATGTATCCTATGTCAGGTTTCTTCTTTGTTCCTCTATAGCTGTATATGCAGACTTTCTCTTTGGATCAAATTGTATACTTGTGCACTCAGAACCGCTCCTTCCTGTATTCCCACACTCAACATCAAATCATTCTTCTCCTTACAATGGTCATACATCACTTCCCAAGCTTGCTCTCTCATCTCTCCCACAAAGCTTTAATAACCAAATACTCACTTGACTAAACACATCTTCCTACTGAAAGGAGTGAGAACTAGATTTGTCTCCTTTTTTAGTGTGTGTGTGAGTGTGAGTGTGGGTGTGTGTGTGTGTGTGTGTGTGTGTGTGTGTGTGTGTGTCTGAAATTTGGAAAAGGGTCATCATGGCAGCCAATCCAGTGCTACATTTTTGGAGACGTCTGAGAAAGAGACTTTCTCCCTGTGTGACAGATGAACAGCCTGCAAACCATTGCCATGTGATAGTGAAAATCTAGCTAGCTTTGTTCAATTATTAATTGTGCCTTTCACAGTACAGAGTGGGACTGCGTTCCAGAGGAAATGTACCTGTGATTAGCTAGACCCCACGGGGGACACAGAGACCTGAAAGAAGAAAATGCCATGCAGGGAATCACAAATGTCTGATTACTTGTCATTTGATGCCATTGAAAAGGGAGCAAGGGAGGAAAAAAAATGAATGGTGTAATTTTTGAAAAGAATATTAGCTTAATTCATCTCTCGTGTTTGGATGTTTTGATTAGATTATTTTGTTTCTTCTTCTTTTGATCCTTTCTCCACAAGTATACTGCAAACATTTCAAAGATACTGGAAGTATCGTGAACTTTCCATGTATTTAAAACCAATACACCTCTCTTGAAAAAGAGACCAATCTTAAAATCCTGAATTGTTAAACTGATCTCATTTTTTAGTTTTTTATATCATCAAAATGAGTGTCACATATGTGGTTATTAAATGTGACCTATTTTTCCCTCTTAATTAAGTTAGATGTTCATAGCCCTGTGGTTGCTGAGGATTACTGCACCATGACATGTATTTTGTACACTTTTGATCCCCCTTCCCGATATATGCCACATTCATCATCACCATTGAGTGGCCCTGCTTCTGGCTCTGTCTTCCAGCTGCCATGAGGAAACCTTTCTCTTTTTTTTTTAATTTAATTTAATTTTATTTTTTTATTAGATATTTTTCTTTATTTATATGTAAATTTCTCCTTTCCCAGGTTTCCCTCCAAAAAACAAACAAACAAACAAACACAACAAGAACAAACCCCTTTTGCCTCCCCCCTCCCCATGCCTGCCACCCCATCCTCTCCCACTTATTGGCCCTGGCATTCCCCTACACTGGGGCACAAAACCTTCACAAGCCCGAGGTCCTTTCCTCCTATAGATGATCGAATTTGCGATCCTCTACTATACACATGCTGCCAGAACATTCAGTCCCACCATGTATAGTCCTTGATTGGTGGTTGGGTCCCTGGGAGCTCTGAGGGTACTAGTTAGTAATTGTTGTTCATCCTAAGGGGCTGCAAACCCTTCAGCTCCATAGATCCTTTCTCTAATTCCTTCATTGGGGACCGTGTACTCAGTTCAATGAATGGCTGTGAGCCTCTACATCTGTATTAGTCAAGTATTGTCAGAGCCTCTCAGGAGATAGCTATATGCTTGTCCTTCCTTCAGTCTCTGCTCCATAGTTAATCTCTGCCACTCCTTCTGTGGGTATTTGGTTCCCCTTTTTAAGAAGGAATGAAATGTCCACCTTTTGGTCTTCCTTCTTCTTAAGTTTCTTGTGGTTTGTGGGTTGTTCTTCCTGTATTCCAAACTTCTGGGCTAATAACCACTTATCAGAGAATGCATACCATGTGTGTTCTTTTGTGATTGGGTTACCTCACTCAGGATGATACTCTCCAGATCCATCCATTTCCCTAAGAATTTCATAAATTCATTGTTTTTAATAGCTGAGTAGTACTCCATTGTGTAGATGTACCACACTTTCTGTATCCATTCCTCTGTTGAGGGACAACTGGGTTGTTTCCAGTTTCTGGCTATTATAAATAAGGCTGCTATGAACATGGTGGAGCATGTGTCCTTATTACATGTTGGAGCATCTTCTGGGTATATGCCCAGGAGTGGTATAGCTGGGTCCTCTGGTAGAACTATGTCCAATTTCCAGAGGAACCGCCACACTGATTTCCAGAGTGGTTGTAGCAGTTCGCAATCCCACCAGCAATGAAGGAGTGTTCCTATTTCTCCACAATTGCTCCAGCATCTGCTGTCACCTGAGTCTTTTATCCTAGCCAATCTGACTGGTGTGAGGTGGAATCTCAGAGTTGTTTTGATTTGCATTTCCCTGATGACTAAGGATGTTGAACATTTCTTTAGGTGCTTCTCAGCCATTTGGTGTTCATCAGTAGAGAATTCTTTGTTTAGCTCTATACCCCATTTTTTAATAGGGTTATTTGGTTCTCTGGAGACTAACTTCTTGAGTTCTTTGTATACATTGGAAACCTTTCTCTTAAATGTGCCTCATGTGGTAAAACCAGGAGCGCTTGCTCAAGTTTGCAGAAGGAGCTAATGTGCCTTCTGTTTCTACAAAGGTTTTCACAATCTCAGTAGCTTTTTCTCCCAAGAAATTTCAAAAAGTCCACCGAGGATTTCACCCCATAGGCTAAGATCAGCTCAGGATATACCATGCAATTTTCCTGATGAGCTAGAAGCAAAGCTTGACACCAATGGAGACAATAGAAATCTCACTTAAGAAATGTTTTACTACATGGCTTTGGAAGAAACATAAAACGTTAAACCAAGTCATTACTTGGAGTCAAATTCCAGAAGTACGTGCTCCTAGTACTTCCTTCTTAAGATACTGTGTTAGTTTAGTGTGACCTCATATTTATCATAGAGAATATATGTGATTTGTGGTTTAGGTTTTATAAGACTATTTCTCTGTACCTTCATCCTAGGGATCTTCCTAAGAGTCCACTGAGTGGAAATTGGTAGCATACAGGTGTAGAAGAGTCAAATCCATGAACTTTCTGGGTAGAGCCTGCTAATTCCACACTGACAACTCACAACAGAATAGAGCTACAACATTGTCCACAAAGTGCTTTTATGCCTTGCATTGTTTATAATTAATATTTCCATATTTCCCTTTAAAAAACAAAATAAAGAAAAATAGTGTGGGTCTTTTTTCAGGGTCCTACTAAAATATTGGTTCCCAGTTCTGTCTTCCATTAATACAGAATTGTGTTCAGACTCATCTTGCTCACCCACACATGACCTGCTCATTTGGTCAGAATTATTTCTAGAGTGCTTACTCTGTTTAAAAAAGAAAAAAAAAAAGACACATTGATGTATAAAACAGACATGGTCCCTGAACAAATGAACCTTATAGTTCAACAAGAGAGTAGAGCATTAAGCTAATAATTGCATGAATAATCCTTTAATTAGATTCATACATTGTAAAAGAAAATTATGGCATTCAATAAGACCATAAAACAGGGCCATATAGCAAAATCTGCAGAGCCAGCAAAGCTGCCCTGAGGGGATATTATGCTGAGATTTCATAAATGAATAGTACCTGTCTGAGAAAACAGAGCAAGAAAGAGTATCGTAGCCATACAACACAGCATATCCAAAGTCTTGGCATGACACTGCCTGAGGAATTTAGATGAAGATCTGTATGTGAAACCATGATGTCAATAGTGTCTGATCATGCTACTTTCATGCTTAAATTCCTTGATTTGAAGACACTCAATTTGAACTTGCTTCTTAATATTCTGTTTCTGACTCTAAAAAGGCATGAAGAAAATAAAAAGAAATCATACCATAAGTTTTTAACCCTTACTTATAAATATGCCATCAATCATCAAGTGTATATATTATATTACATAATAGCATATATGATCACATGCACACAGACAAACATACATGCACACTGAAAGAGAGATTAGTAAAAGAAAGATGATAGGTCTAGATAAACACATTGCATTTATATACTGGTATATACTTTACTCTTATTCCCCATAAACATGTGCAAACTCATGGAATTCAGAAGCATATGAGCCAGAGGATTAGTGTTAAGAGCTGGTCATTGGGTCAGTGATATGATTCGGCGGGTAAAGGTGTGTGCAATCAAACCTGGTGACCTGAAATAATCAATATTATCTACACAATGGAGGAATGGAGAGCAGATTCCCACAGGTTATCTGATTTCCATGCCCACCCAAACCCAAGTATACTAAATGTAATCCTTTTGAAGAATTCATAACAAGGTAAATACTCTATGGGCTAGAAAGATGCAAGTGATCCCACCTCTTTTTTGACAGGTCAAGGGTTAATTTTGGATACTGTTTGATTACTTTGTTAGTAACTGAATCCTTTCATCTTTCTGACGTCACTGTCATAGTACAGCCCAACCAATATTCTCCCCCTTTATTCATTAATTTTCTCATTGAATTACTTACTACTATTTCTCAATATAAAACATCCAAATTAATATTCTTTTTGTTTTCCAATATCCCAAGACCTCTGGAATAAAATTCTAACCACTTAGCAAGGCATTAAAACACTTATCCAATTGATGAATGTACCTCTGAATCACAAACCATTCAAATTTGTGTAGTAGATTATACCACTTACATGTAAGAATATTTATTCCCTGTTCAGACTTCAGTTTTCTCCTTTACATGAGTTCGCACTTTGTATTCTTTACCCTTTTGCCAACACAACAGTCCAACATGACTCTTTCTCCAAGAACACAGTATCGTATCATACAAGTTATACGATGTCATCTTTTTGGTTATTCATCTTTCTTTAGCTTGCAAGACTATTCTTTGTAAACATGACATGTGTGCATGTGTGTCCACATGCCAAGGCATGCATGTGAAGGTCAGAGGACAGTTTGTGGGAGTCATTTGTCTCTTTCTATAAGAGTTCTGGAGATCGAACTCATAGCAGCAGTAAGAGCCTTTACCTGTCAGCCATCTTACCAACCCTCCATTGTAAGATCTTCAAAAGTTTATGGGCTACATTATCTATAGATCTATGTATGTTATAGGCGTACATTATCTATGTATCTATTCTCAAGATGCTACTCAACAGTGCCAAAGACTTTATTCAGGAGGACACAGATTAAACTGTAAACAATATGCACGAATTACAAAACTACCCAAACTGATAATTTAATTAATTTCTTGCTGAAATGATTTGGGAAATTTCATGAAGTTCTCTGCCTACTTTCTATTTGCACTCTTTTTGCCTTGACTCACCCATGTACATGACTATGTCTGACTTTCCTCTTTACACGGTTGGCTAGGGAAGGTGCTCTGAAGTGAATGCCCTTTGATGGTATTATTATTATTATTACAGATTTATTCCTTTGTATTAATGTATGTGAGTACATTTTAACTGTCTTTAGACATATCAGAAGACAGAGGCCAATACAGATGTTTGTGAGCCACCATGTAGTTGCTGGGAATTGAACTCAGGACCTCTGGAAGAGCAGGCAGTGCTCTTAAATGCTGAGTCATCTCTCTGCCCCACCCCCTTGATATTATTTATCACTCTTTTATGAACAGTGATTGTTGTTCCTGAGAAGTAATCTCAGCAATTAACTTGGTCAGTAATTGTCTCAAATGCTCCTTTTCATTTTTCACTTTCTGTTTTCCTCACAAAAGGAAACAGCTTTGCATCCTCACTTCACATTATCATATCTAGCTCAAAAGGAATAAGTGATCAAGAAATATCTGTAGGGTGAATAAGGGAAGTGCTTACTATGAGAAATGTCAGACTCTTTGTTATTGCCTGCTAAAAGTTGAGAGTTAAAGGCAGCTTCCCTACTCTATAGTTCTGCTACACTGAACCTACCGATCTTTAAAATACAGGCCCTTCCTTACCTTTTGGCACTGTGGCATTTCTACCTCAGGTTTATCATGGCTGAGACAGGGCTTTTACCTTTGTCGACAATGATGTCAACACTGCCACTTCATTGAGCTGTACTGTATTGCCGGTGGGGTAGAGCAAGTTTTGAGGCCACAAGCTGATGATCAAAATTACCTAGGGTAGAAACAATTGTCTCCTCCTATGAATTAATCTCTTGCGAGATCTAGGGTCTTGTGAAAGTGAAGCTCCTGTGAATCCGGTGATGGTCAGTTGACCTGAATGAGCATCTCAAACCCAGGAGTGCTAACACTGTAAGAGATGTGCATGGAACTTTAATGCCTTTGGAAAATATCTTGAGAAAATGATTAAAATGTGAATTCAGGTACAGTGGAGCTGAGCTGGGTGTGAAATTCTGTGTCTACAGAATGAGCACAACACAGGCAGAGCTACTGGAGCATCATTAAAAGTCTTGTGACAAAGGAGGTTAAAGGGTACTGAGGTATATAAAGGAGCTACTGAGGTATATAAATAGCCTAGCAAAAGGCGCACCTAGTAAGTCTCAGGATACACAGACGTACACACCCACCCATGCACACACACACACGCACACACACGCACACACACACGCACGCACACGCACACGTACACGCACACGTACACGCACACGCACACGCACACGCACACGCACACGCACACGCACACG